>JAODPA010091586.1:0-23438 GCA_025585075.1 Nepenthes mirabilis | reverse complement strand
GCGCATGCTGATAGGGGGAGCTTGGGCGCGATGTACTTCTTTTTGTTAGGGGGAGTTCGACTTGCTATTTATGTTCTTTGTAGACGTGTTTTTCATTTATTTGCTATTGATGTTATCATTGATGTTATCTATTCTCTCTGTTGCACTTTAGTACTGCATGTTGTATCTGTTATTGCCTATCTCTTTGTTGTTGGTACTAACCTTTCTTGACCAGGAAACTGAAGTGACACAGGCAGTCAAGCAGGTTTTCATCACATCGCCTCAGCTGCTCTCGTTTAGCTACTTAATTTTTTTTTACGTATCTCTTTTGTATCACTAGACGTAGGTTTTCATGTACACGGTTTCTATCTCGGTGGTGTCTGAACCTGTGATTCACTTGTATTTATTTATTTTCTGAGTTTGTCACGGAATTGCCAAAGGGGGAGATTGTTAGAAACATTTGTCTTATTGGTATATTCTGTGACCATATGTATCATTGTATTGATGTCAAGTTGTGGGTTGTCGGGTTAAAGTCCGTTTGGTCCGCCCTCCACACGCTCGAGCCCGTCCAAAGTCTGCCCGCTCGCCTGGAGCCCGCTGGCTGCTCGAGCGTATAAACCAGAATGAGGGCCGCTCGCTTCATGCTCGATATCCGCTCGAGCCGAAAAGTCAGAACGTAGCCCGCTCGCTGCTTGCCCCTTGGCCGCTTGCCGCATGCTCGAGCCCCGCTCGAGCGGTGACCCAATGGGCAGAATTTTTGAACGCATTTTTGACTCCACTATAAATATTGGACTTATGATTTTGAACCCTAAGAATTCTGGAGAGTTTATTTTCGTGCCTCCTTGAGAAAAAAGGGCTCTTGTGCTTCAAGTTTATTGTATTTCTTGAGAAAACCAAACACTACAAGATTGCTCCTTGTGCTCAAATAAGTTTTCTCACCCACCTTATTTCACCATTGAAATTTTGCCTTCTACCATTGTTGGAGACTTTGGTTCGTAAAGAAGGACACTCGTTCGTGATTGAAAATTCAAGTGGTTCGAGGGAAGATTGACGTGAAGACCGGAAGGTGTCCGATTCCGTTGCCGCGGGCAAATCCAGGGAGTTCCTTGGTAGGGATCACGTGTCGAGAGTAAGTCGGTTAGGTTAGCGCGTCGTTACCACCCGGGCTGTAAGTTGATTTTCATAGTGCATTGCTTCCCTGGCCGTTAAAACCCGGAGTGTTTTTCTCGATACCGTGGGTATCGAGTTTTCACTTTGTCACCAAAAATTGAGTCTTTATCTCTATTGCTTCTCATTATTATATTATGCATGATTGTTAGTCTCGTATACATCTAGTATAAATATCTTTTACGTGTATTAAATATTTGTTATTATTTATTGTTGCTTCCGCTATACTTTTAACGGGGTCGAAACACGTTAGCACAAAAACGTGCTTTTTCAAACATTGGTCAAAGTCCCACCACAGAGAGGATGTCAGTGACAATGGTGTTAGAGGTCATGATGAATGCGGTGATACCTACAAAAGGGGTCTCTTCTTCTAGTCTGAGGAAGAAGAAAAGATCAGCCGCCCACCATCTAGATCCTTCATCTTCCAATGAGGTGTCTTTAAAAGAGGCAGAGGACGATTCCAAGAGGGTGTGTAACGAGATCAAGGTGTCTAGAGATGGTGATAGCTCTTCCCATGGCAATGGGGGCCTGCCTATGACCTTTTGCATTCTAGACCCATCTGTAGTTGAGGAGTGGCGTCTGGTGAAGTGAGTAGAGGCCCTAGGCACAGAGTCTACCATCACCATCTCATAAGGCCAACCCGTTGTTTTAGGTACAGCTATGGTCCCGCTGCACATCCATTTGCGTGCAAGGATGGTTAATGCTTGTCTATTATGGCGACTCGCTCCACCTTCCGCACTGTGGGGCCTGTAGCTTGAGCTCTCGGGCCATTTGCACTTTTTGTGCTTGGTTTTACATCTTTTGCTTGATGCAGTCCTCAAAAGAAGAGTGATGATGAGCCAACAACCTTGTGCTGTGCCCAATGATACCGTGGGATTCAGGGCCGCTGGGATTTTAAGGGTGACGTCTCCTACCTATCTTTCTCCTGAGGAGGAGCACTTGAAGTGATATTGGCATGTGCCTCCACACCTGGGTGTGTTTGGTCCTGAATGGAGCATTCAGGATACTAACACCATTTTGAGGTAAACATGGTTTGTTTGGAGTTGTCCCAGACATCCATTCTTCTCGAGGATGTTTCAGTTTTTGAGAGGGTGCTTACCTTGGACATTACCAGCCACTACTTGGTGGCATTGATGAGGGTACGTCTCTTTTCCATCGTTTTATTGTCACTATTATTCTTTTTTAACTTTTGATGATTGTATTTTCATGGAGTGGCCATGACACGGACTTTAGCTGATTGGGTGATGTGCTTTGGTTACCAAGCTTGACAACTTGTCACTTCAAATGATATGGAGGCTGGGCTATGCGAGGACATTGCCCAGACCCAAGCTAAATATTAGGTTATGGGTCACTCTCATATGGACCCATACCAGATTGTCAGACCGTTCAGAGATTCAATTGAACGCACATGAGTTCTATATTGAGACAGAGAATTGTGGTGTTTGTACGTACGGTGAGCGGCCAAGGGCATCTGCACTCAAGCACTGAGTGTCAAATCCAAGGGAGATTGGGTGGTGATGCCAAAGAGGGACCAAATGCTGAGTCCAAGGGCGACCGGATGGTAATATCGAAGAGCCACCGGATGTTGAAGAGTGACTGGATGCCAAGTCCAAGGGAGACAAGGTAGTGATGCCAAAAAGCAACTAGGCGTGATGCCGAAGAGATACAGGATGCCGAGTCCAGGGGCAACCGGATGCCGAATCTAAGGGCGACTGGACAGTGATGCCAAAGGTCAACCGAATGTCGAGTCCAATAGTATCTGAACATGGTCCTCAATATAAAAGTGCGCCAATGCCTTTTAGGGTTTATATATAAATGTGTGACAATATATTACTTGCAGTTTTTAGACCAGAGAGCATTGTCAATAAGAGAAAGGATGAGAAAGAGAGAAAATGAAGAAGTGGAAGGTTCAAGTCCTATAGAGCTTCAAACTACGTTCTAATCTCCATCAATCACAAGCATGTTATTCTTGGAATTGTGAGGAATATTTTACTAATTGATTTTAATATCATTCATTTTGTACTCACTGTTGCTTGAGTTTACTTATTACAATGCGTAGAGTCCTTATTTTGCATTTGGGGTGTGTAACCGAATATTGCATAGTTGATACTTTAGACATATTGTCTTATAATTTTTTTCTTTTATTTAGAAGATGATTTTTTTACGTAAAATGGTGTCTTAGCTTTTTATTTGTGATTATTATCCATCTGTTGTACGTCGCCGAGTATTTTCTTGCGATTCCTCTAAGTAGGTAGAGACTAACAAGTGGTATTAGAGATATGTTATTTTTACCGAGTATTGAGTATTATTGAAATCGATGGAGGTCGAGAATAAGATGATTTAATTAAATTGCATAAATTATGATATTTGGCAGAGCAATATGACGGACTTACTATTTGTTAAAGTAATGTATCTTCTAGTATTCATCGTGTAAAAGCCAAAGCCGAAATCCTAGGAGGAATGGACTTTTGAGTATGAATAAGTTTGTAGTTATGTTCGGTAATTTGTGAACAATAATGTATATAATCATATCCAGAATGAGACGAACGTGAAAATATTGTGGGGAAAGCTAGAGATGCTCTATTCTTACCACTATAAGCCAAATGTAACTATAAGCAAAAAAATTCAGAGTACCTACATCCATAAGCTAGGGTTTAAAGATTTTAAAGCCAAGTCGTACATGAATCTCAAATAAAACGAGCAAATTCTAAGGAGGGCGCGGGTTAGGGTTTTTGGGTATGAAAACCACACAAAACTCAAAAATCGAATATGAAATCAAAGTATGTACATGCTCAAGTCATGAATATTGCAAAATATAAATTTAATCGGGTATCGAGATAAGGATATCAGAAGAAAATAAAACGAAAGTGCAAAGAAATGAGAGAAAAAGGTATGAGTGTATTTGTCTCGACCCGATCTACAACCTTTCTAACTAGCTCGAGGTTGGATTCAAATTTGGGAACCTTGGTTTACTCCTTCTCTCTCTTCCTCTTCGTGCTCCCTCTCTCTCTTCTCTCTTTGAACCGTTGAAAATAACGCGTGAAAAATTTTGACACGCTTTTATAATTGGACTGGCGCTCAAGCATTACTCGAGCACTAGTTGAGCGCCAACACACCCGAAGGGCCGCGCTCGAGTGCTCATCAAGCGATTGATTCTGCCGACCTGCGGCAATTCTACCCAGCGTGCCCTGGGCAAGCCTCACGCACCGGGCCTCCTGATTTCTCTTTTGAATTTTGATATTAATTTTTCGTATTCACTTAAATCTAATTTTGATTATATTATATTAATTACTTTCTAATTATTATGCTTAAAATCAAGAACCTCACAAGTTCTTTCTAGGAAACATAATACCTCAAACTTTTATAATTTGAGTATACTATAAATTTCTCAATATACAAGTAATATTTTCAAATATTCAAAGCAAATATGGCAACTGATTCTAAATCATGTGTAGAGTAGTTTTGCTCATGAAATTTTAGCTACCTGAACCTATAAGTAATATTTTTTTTTTATTTCTTATGAAGATATATTTCAAACCTTTCTTGTAGACATTGCAATAAACTACAAACCAACCCTATCATTTTAGAATTGCCACAATTAGTACGGCAGTTCATCAACCCTTTAACTTTTAGAAACTTCATTTATAATGCTCATTCCAAAAGAATGCAACATTTTTTTGGATTAATCGAGTCAAAGGTACCACAATTATTAAAAAATTCTCAACACATCTTCTGTAATATTTATCTAATCCTAGAAAACCATGTACCTTAGTGGCATCTATAAGCAGCTCCCAATTGGTGACCATTTTAAGAAATGATGTGGCCTAAGAAGATGCTTTCTCAAGTCAAAATTTACAATTTTCAAACTTTGCCAATAGTTATTTTTCTATAAGTATTTGCAATTCAATCTTTAAATAAATGTCATGCACCTACTCATAATTCTTCAAGAAAATCAAAATTTTATCTATTAAAGCTACCACAAACTAATTAAAATCACTCTATTTATCAATTCGGTAAAAATGTTGTAGAGGTGTTTGTTAAACAATACTATATCAAAAATTGATAGTAGCCATATTTCATTTCAAAAGCTGTTTTTGGTATTTTTATTATTCAGTTCTCAATTGATGGTACCTCAAATGAAGATTAATCTTGGACAAAAATCTTAGCTCACTTCAATTGAACAAAATAGCATTTATTGTTTTTTGTCAAACGGTACTTATTTTTTACCGTGATGTTGTGCTACTCCTTATAGTCAATACATGATAGTTCTTCCAATTGGTTATTTTATTCCTTTAACTCTGTTTTAGCCATTCTAAATAGAGCTTTAGAAGTTGGCACTTATTCTAATAACAAATCAATTGTGAACTCAATCTTCTTTTTTGGCAACAAGATAGATAAATCTTTCGAAACACATCATAAAATTTCTAGACCACCAAAATTTCTTTGATTGGCCCATTATTGGTTTTGGCACCCATCTCACATCAAATGACATGCATGCAATGTAAAAATTAAACATTCTAACTCTTTACTTTTATTCCCTTGAAATTCAAAGAGTTCATACCCTGAAATCAAAAATTCTTATAGAAGTAATCAAAATTTGTATGATAACATGCCTACTAATATGTACCTAAAAAGATATCAAATCGACCATGTCTAATAACAAGTCCATTGTCCGCATATTCTCCTTTAGATTAAGTGAATAATTCAAATTCATTAATCTAAATCACATACATAGGGCACACTATGTTAGCTATCATGGATCTATTCATAGGAGTGTACATTACTAATGCTTAATCTAAAATTATTGGTGATGTATACGAATGACCGACAAATTTCAAGGCTTCAAATTGATATCTAATTCAAAATTAATTAATGCACGTGCTAAAGTTTCAAATTTTGAAAGTTGCCTTCAACCACAGGGATTAGGTGTCCTTGGCAATGGTAGCACATGTTTTTTCCTAACACATTTTACTTTCAATTCACTTGCCTTATTGAGAATGGATACTCCTTGATCATATATCCAACTTGGTCACAATTAAAAAAGGCTCCCAATTGCAGGAAACAGCGCCATCCTCCACTAAACTTTCTACAAACTCATAGGGCAACTTTGATTGCTCTTGCCCTCTCAGTGCTCCATATACCTCAGTGGGCATATCGTTCCCTTTGTCATGAGATTTTGATCTCTCATGGAATCTTTTTCATCCCATACTTTAGTGTCATGACCTAGATTGTTGTCATAAAATTAATCAAAATTAGGTCCCTAGAAACTTGGACCATGACAGTGCACAAAATTCATTGGTGATATAAATTAAACGTGTATCCTAAGATATGGTCAAATTTACTCTATTTTGATCTTTAACCTCTCGAACCTGCATAGTCATATAATCTAATGGCAACAATATATAAGTCATAAATCCATCCAAACAAATGATATAAAAAAAAGTAAAGACGATTTACAACCCTTAGCCATGCCAATTGTTTCAAATTACAAAATTATTTTTCTAAAACGTATTACCAAAATATATAATTATAGTTCTTTTTACCGATAAAAAATAATAAAGTGGTCTAAGTCTTCTAATCTAAAAGAGATGACAATATAATATAAAAAATATTCAACAAGTAAATAAGAGACAATAATAAATATGAAACATTAATAACATGCAAAAAATGGTTATAAACCAAAGGCTAACAATAAATTTCACCGATTAAAATAAATACTTGAAGGTCGATTTATATGTTATTTTCTATAAATATGGATCTTCATCCGCTATTAAAATCTCATGAAAAGGGCTATTTATATATTATTTCCATAGATGGGGCCTTACCCATCACTATAGCCTATAGGTAGGCCTTCATATGACCTTGTCGTTTTTCTAATATACAGTCTACGGTATAGTGATTTTAAAGATAACCAATGCTATAGTCCTTAATGAGGAGACAAGGAGGACATCACAAGGCTCCATGTCCTTGCATTTCAAAGCACTTTTCTCAAAGTCAAGGGAAAGAGGCAAGGAAAGAGATTCCAAATTGAGTAATAAAATTCAAAGCAAATAAAGGTCAATGTATCAAAACCTTAAATGATATCATTACAAAAAGATAGACAAGATCAAGAAATATTACTACAAGTAAAAAAAAGAAAGTAGAGATGATGATTAAAAAAAGACCAAAAAGTCTCCAGATGATAAGAAAGCATCGGTTGATACCAAGTTTGATCTTCTTATTGTGTGTGAAGAAGATGTGATCAATATAATCGATCACATGATAAGTTAGGTGATCAATAGTCTATTTAATATCTAGAAGAAAAATTCTTTACATCTAACGGTATTAAAGAAGAATAATGATGGATTGTCTAGAATCATGAGTTGCAATAACATGTGTTTAACTAATGGCAATGGCACAAATTAGTCTTTATGGCCATACAATATGTCCTAAATATTTAGTTGAATCTTATTTCGGACAGTAGTTTGATAATGAGTAATTTTGTAACACTTTCTATAATAACTTATAGAAACTCATTAAAGACTCTCTAGTAATGACACATGGGAATAAGCTTTCCAACTTATATGTATTGTAAGCCTCAATCTCAAATGGATGTGTAAATGTTACTAAAAGTTACAAGTCAATGAAATTGTTACCTAAACAATTTAGCCATATAAATAAGAAATGGCTTAATTGTTTAGTGAATAAAAATCTTCTCCCAAGTGTGAAGGAGATATAATTGAAGACATGTCCACAATTTATGGTCAAAAAGAAACAAGAAGTTGATTCCCTGAAAATTAATCTCCAAAGAAGGTAGAATTTCTCAAGCTCATGTATAGCAACATATGTGGTTATCATAAGGTGAAGATTTTTAGTAGCACACTTTATTTTATAGCCTTTATTAATGATTGTTTCAAAAAAATTATGAGTTTATCCCTTAAAAATAAAAGGATCAAGCACTTAATATATTCAAACAATTTTATGCTTGGTTAAAACGTAAATACGGAAGAACTTGAAGTGTATTTGTAGTTACAATGGAGGAAGCATGTCAGACCATTTGATACATACTGTTACTTGCATAAGATATGACATCAAAGGACCCCACTGAAGAAATCATAACCAAAACAGTGTAGCTGAGAGGATGAATTGTACATTAATTAAAAGCGTTTAATATGTACTTTTGGAGGTGAAATGCCCTAACTCATTTTAAAGAAAAGTCTTAAATGCAGTGACTCATGCTGTAAACCTCCCTTCCAACAGTCTCGTAAATGGTGAAATGAGGTACCTTATGATCAATTGCATATGTTTAAGTGCAAGTCTTTTGCCTATGTTGTAAGAGATGAAAGGTCCAAGCTTGATGTGAATATCCAACAATGTATTTTTCTTGTCCACAGAAAAGATGAATTTGGCTATTGATTTTATAATCCAGTAGAGAAGAAGCTTGTAACATCTAAAGATAAGGCGTTCATTAAAGATATTATCAAAGCAAAGAAGATAATCTCCTATGATAATGATCATCTTTGCGATATGAATCCTTTGTCTTTGACACCAATGCCAAGTTAAGTTGATGATGATACTTGGATTAATCATGAAGGCAATGGAGACCATGATATTTTCACTTTAATGAGGTGGATGATGATATTGATGATGATCCTCATGGTGTTGATCATCATAAAGCTCCCAAGCCTATATTAACCATTTCACTCATATGATCCATGAGAGATCAATATCCTTCCACACGCCTATCAATCAATAAGTATGTATTATTTACCAGTAGTGGAGTGCCCTAATTGTTTTGATAAAGTTTTAAAGGACAATTATAAGATGAAGTGAATGGATGATATATAAGACAAGATGACGTCTTTAAATGAAAATCATACTTTTAACTTCACTAAATTGACCAAGGGCAAGAAAGCATTAAAAAACAAGTGGGTTTTCCACTTGAAGTCTAAAAAGAATAACCCTCAACTAATGTATATGGAAAAATTAGTTGTCAAGGAATTTGATCGATGGAAGGATATCGATTTTGAGAAGATTTTTTCTCTCGTTGTGAAGATATCTTTCATTTGAGTCATTCTTAAACTAGTTGCAAGCTTTAATTTTGAAATCGAACAACTAAATGTGTGGACAGTTTTCATCTACAATGATCATGAGGAAATTTACATGAAGTAACTAGAGGGACTTAAAGCTAAGAGGAATGAACTTTTAATATGCCACTTAAAGAAGAGCCTTTATGGGTCAAAACAAGCCCCAAGATAACGACATAAAAAGTTTGAATTGGTTATGGTAAAGTAGAGCTATCAAAAGACTATTTCAGGCCATTACATATTGGTTCAAAGGTTCTCAAGAGAGGAGCTTGTTATCCTCTTACTCTATGTTAATAATTTATTTATTTTTTTTGGTGGGGTGGAATATCTTCCAAATTAGAGAGTTGAAAAAAAATTTTAGAAAGACTTTCATAATAAAAGGTTTGGGTCAGTAAAGCAAATTCTTTGTATAATAATTTTTTACATGTCCCAAGAGAACTATTTTAAAAAACAACTTCAACGATTTAACATTAAAAAATCTAAATAGGTCAGTACTCTTGTTGCTAATCATTTTGAGTTGAACACTTGGAAAAGTCCATCTATGTAGGAAGAAAAGGTCGGCATGAAAAATGTTCATTATTATTTGGTCATTAAGAGTTTAATGTATGCTATGGTATGTATAAGGCTACACATACCTCATGTGATTAGAATAGCCAGTCGATTTCTTTCCAATCCCACAAAAAAAAAAAAGAGATAATTTATCTATGATGAAGTGGATACTCAAACATCTTCAAGATATTTTCAAGATGTATTTGTGTTTTAGCAATAACTAGCCGATTTTGATCAGGTTTAAGGGTGAAAAGGTGACATTGATTCTCGAAAGCCCACTCGAGGCATTTGGTTATGTTTGTAAGAGAAGCTATGTCTTGATAATCAAGGTTATAGAATTGTGTTACACTCTCTATTACTAACACTGAATTCATTGTAGTGACAAATGTGAGGAAGAAAAGGTTATCAATATAGAAGTTCATTCAAAAATTTGACTTTAAGTAAATGCGATATATATTACTTTTTGACAACCAATACACTGTACATGTTTTCATGAATTCATTATTCCATTTCAAATTGAAACATATTAATATACGATATCATTAGATGATGAGTGTTATTAATACAAAATTGTTAATACTCAATAAAGTCATGATGGATAATAAAGGGTCAAATATGAAGATTATGGCAGTGCAAAGAGAAATGTTTGAAATATACCAAATGATTTTCGGGATGGTGATGGGCCTCACTTGGACATTAGGGCAAGTTTAATGGGACGAGTCACTTCATTGTAAGTATTAAACCTTTTATACATATCCATATTCATTGATTCATTGCCCAACCACATAGAGGATTGTGCGAGGTTCATCCTTATTATACTCGAGCAAAGACATTCTTCATTGATGAGTTGGATTAGCACTGACATGCGCACATTAGGCACATATGCGTGTTTGAGGTAGAATTGTCATGCCTAGAGGGCCCCCGACGGGTGCACTTGCACCACTACTTGTAGCTCTAAGTGAATCTTATGATTGATATGGTACTTGCATGCTAATGTCTAATACAAGTGTGCGTATTAGGCACTCATGTGTCGTAATCCTTTTATAAAAAGCTTGACTTATTTTAGGTCATTTTCCATTAGATTTTGAAAGATCATCTAAGCATCAAAACAAAGTGAGAAAAAGAAAAAAAAAAAAAAGAGAGAGAAAGGAAGAAAAGAAAAATTAAGTCATCGTTTGAGCCTTAAATTGTATTTCATTCTTTTCCAATTTTAAGTATGTTATTTTTAATATTGAGAAAATATTTTTTATTGATTATTTTCTTCTCATTCATTATTATATTTTTTGTCATTTGGGCTTCTTATTACAAGTTATTGTCCCATATATTATTGAAGGTTGGTAACCGGTCCTATCATATAGTTGATATTTGGCGGATATATAATCCCATGATTTTTCATTATTTTTAAAGATTTTATATATATAATATTGTGTCTCATTTTTCGGACAACTACTTTTATATTATCACTTTCTCATGAGTTTAAACAATGAGTTTGATATCGACGCCAGTGTAGATTAGTTATTGGCTTTGTTAGTAAAGCTTTGATTGTTGAGCAAGAGGATGTCAGTCGGTCGCACAAAACTGTAAGAATAAGGATGATAGCTAGATAAACACACACGGCAAAGTAATGAAAGAGAGAGAGTTAGAACGCACACATAATTTTTATGTAGAAAATTATCTTCTGAATAAGAAAAAAATTACGGGACACATAATCCACAAATAATTTTTTTATGTGAAATTAGTTACAAAAATCCTTTGACTACATAAGCTATTGGAGAGATAAGAATAGAAACAAGCACAAAATATAGAAGTAAAGATGGCCACTCCTTGTGTTCTCTATTTCATTTTCTCTTTCTCACTTCTCTATAAAACACCCATATCGCATGCACAGCATGCATATATATATATATACAGAGTAGGTTGCATGCACAATAAAACTTACCACCAACTCTGTAACCTACCACAAACTCTGCAAAGCATCATTCTGCCAAAAGAGGTTAACCTACTCTGTAAATCAGTTGCCAGATCTAAAAGTCAACTTCCCTCTCTGTAAAAACTGTTTGCGCAAACATTGCAAGTGACCAGCTTTTCCAATTAGTGCTCCCAGGCGTTAACCATAGTCCTCGGACCTTTGCCTAGTTTCCTCAGATATTATTCAAAGTCCTCGGCCCTTAATACCTCTTTGGCCAAGCATACCACTTCGACTTTTATTTATTCCGACCAAGTGCACACCACCCCGGCCTACTTCCATTCATTCTGGTCAAGTGCACACCACTCCGGCCTACCTTCATTCATTCCAGCCAAGTGCAAACCACTCCAGTCTGATTCCATTCCAGCCAAGTGAACACCACTTTAACCTACTTTTCATACAAGAGTGACCCTAAGTCCTGACAAATTTTTCCTTGTGACCGTGACGGAACTAAATTAGTTAGTCTGGCCATATTGCAACAGGTTTCAAGTTTTTCCTTAGGCAGTACCTTGGTCATCATGTCTGACCCATTTTCTTCAGTTCAGACTTTTTTCAGTGACAGCAGTCCCACGTCAATAATATTTCTCACCCAATAGTACCAAACATCAATATGTTTTAATTTTGAATGGAATGGGGAGTTTCTACAAAGATATATGGTACTTTGGCTGTCACAAAGTACCACATACGTCTCTTGTTCAAATCCAAGCTCCTGGACAAAATTTTTCATCCACAGCATCTCCTTACTGGCCTCAATTACAGTAATGAATTATGTCTCTGTAGTTGATAGAGCAACGCATTTCTACAACATTGACTGCCAAGAAATTGCTCCTCTGGCGAACTTAACAAGGTATCTTGATATGGACTTTCAAGAGTTAACATCGCTAGCTATGTCAGCATTATTATATCCAACCAATAGAGGCTTATCACTTTCAAAACACAAGCTTATCTTAGAAGTCCCTCGAAGGTATCTCAATATCCACTTTATTGCTGACCAGTACTACTTATTGGGATTTAACAATAATCGGCTAACAGTATCGACAGCATGTGTAATGTCCGGCCTCATGCACACCATAGCATATGTTAAGCTCCCTATGGCCGAAAAATAGGTATGCTTCTCATGCTGGCCTTCTCATCATCCAAGGTTGGACATTATTGACTGTTTAATCTGAAATAGATTGCTTGACCAAGTCAGTATATTTTATTGTTATTAGAAATATGTTTTCCATGAATCATTGTCAGGGCTTTATAATATTGACATCGTGAGGTAAAATGGATTTATGACTTCAATCATGTTAGATCGACTTCTGTAAAAATCAAGTTTCGTAATTATACTACTTATGGTAATCATGTTAAAAACTCGGAAGCCAAGAATTCACCCCAAGACACAACAATGGTACAAATTTAATCAATGAACCCAATTAGTAACCGATTTAAATTCAATTGGCAAAAGGCAGTAGCACAGTTGGTAGCATACAGGCAGCAGCAGCAGTAAAATCAGCAGCATACTTCAGTAATAATTCAGCAATATTACAAGGGAACAAATGACTCAGCATACTTTATAATTTAATTGAGTAGCACCCAGCATGCTTCATCCATCAAATGACAGTAGCATCAGCAGTAGCACGAGTAGCAGTAAGGGCAATAACCAAACTTCGTTGGCAACAGCTGAAACTGGCCACATGAATAAGCCAAATTAAAAATCAATCAAACAATAACATGAGGAAGCACCCCAAAGAACCAATTCAGTAAAGATTAAGGGATGAATCAGTAAAAATTTTGAGCCAAATTTAGGACACTAATCTGAATTTGGAGAAAATTTATGGGTTACTAGCAGTAGCTCATCCAATAAAGGATGACTTAGCCAAATTTAGCCTCAAATTATATAAAGGCCACATGAGATAGGAGGGAAGGGAAAACAAGAGGGAGAAGAGAAGAAAGAACTAAAAGGCCGAAAGGAAAGTGATGAAATCAGTACCCCACATTGCAAACAACTGAATTTTGAGGAAGTATACCATAAGCTCTTCCTTCACTTATTGTTAATCCTTACTAATTTTCTTCAAATACTGTTGATCCAATATTTAATTCTTTTACTCTCTGTTAGAGACATTTGTTTTATTGGCATATTTCGTGACCATATGTATTATTGTATTGATGTTGGGTTGTGCGTTGTCGGGTTAAAGTCCGTTCGGTCCACCCTCCATTCGCTCGAGCCCGCCCTAAGCCTTCCCGCTCGCCTCCCGCTCGATACCCACTCAAGCCTGAAATCCAGAACGTCCCCGGCTCGCCAGGAGCTCGAGAACCGCTTGAGCTGAAAATCCAGTAGGGGGGCCGCTCGCGAAACCCTACGGCCGCTCGCCGCGCGCTCGAGCCCCGCTTGGGCGCCGGTCCAATGGGCAGAATTTTCAAATGCGTTTTTGGCTCCACTATAAATTGATACCTTATTTTCTTCTAACCCTAAGCACGCCACAGCCTCAATTGATAATTTTTGAAGTCTTCAAACTTGAGAGAAAAGCCTTTCATGCATCATTGATTTAGTCTCTCTTGAGAAAACCAAAAGACAAAATCTTGAGCTTCATGATCTAAGGAGTTTTCTCACCATTTTTCTTTTTCTTTTTCCATTCAAACCTTCCATCCTTATACTTGCGTTGGAGACGTTGGTTCGTGAAGAAGGAGACTCGTTCGTGATTGGAAATTCAAGTGGTTCGAGGGAAGATTGACGTAAAGATCGGAAAGAGTCCGGTTCCGTTGCCGCGGGCAAATCCAAGGAGTTCCTTGGTAGGGATCACGTGACGGGAGTAAGTCGGCTAAGTTAGCGCGTCGTTACCACCCGGTCTGTAAGTTGATTTTCATAGTGCATTGCTTCCCTGGCCGTTGAAGCCCGGAGTGTTTTTCACGATACCGTGGGTATCGAGTTTTCACTTCGTCACCAAAAATTGAGTCTTTATCTTTATTGCTCTTAATTATTTAATTCGTGCATGCTTGTTGTATCGTTAACATCTAAAAATAAATATCGTTTACGTGTATCAGATATTTATATATATATTGCTTCCGCTATAATTTTTGGGGTCGAAACTTGATTGTTCACGTTAGCACAAAACGTGCTTTTTCACTCTCTATGCTTCCACTACTGTATCATCATTGTAGAATAGGTAAAAATCAGTTTGAAGGTTGATAAGTCGGCTGCTGAACCGGTTAAGGCACCAAGTGCCGAATCTGATTTTCAGCAGCTGTTGGACTGGCTGCTGAAAATATATTAAACTGGCCACAAAACCGGCCACTAAATCGGCAACCCAACCAGCTAAAGTATCATTGCTGATGCTGAATTTTAGTCGGTAGAAATCAGCTTGAACCGGCCACTGAACAAGTAACCGAATCAGTTGAAGTATCATTGCCGATGCTGAAATTTTTAGCCTATGGAAATTATATTGAATCGGCCGTTGAATATGCTATTGAACCATCAGCTGAATCAGATGAAGTATCATGTATTGATGCTAAAATTTTAGCCTGTAAAAAGTAGGGTGAACCGGCCATTGAACTGACAGCAAACCAGCCGAAGAATCATGACATGATGCTGAAATTTCAACCTATAGAAATAAACCTGAACTGGCCACTGAATAGGTAGCAAACCGGTTGAAGCATCATGTGTTGATGCTAAATTTTTATCTTGTAGAAAGTAGGTTGAACCGGCCACTAAGCTGGCTATCAAACCGGTAGTCACACCGGCTAAATGTACTATGTGCTAGTCCTAATTTTTCAACATGTGTAAAATTAGATTTGAGGATATTGAATTTTTAGCATATAAAAATTAGTAATTGGAGGCTACAAACCGGTTAATTTCACCAAATGTTGGTTCCGATTTTCCATATATGTAAAATTAATTTTGAGGCTACTAAATCGGTTGAACCGGCCACCGAACCGGTTGTGCATCGTATGTTGGTGCATCTGAATTTTCAGCATATGCACATATTACAAGACCTTACTATTTTGCTGCATCTCTAATATTTAGATATAAAATTTCAGCTTCTATATTTATGAAAGTTTAAGTGGAAACCTACATAATAATAAGAAGTATAATTGTTTTTTCCTGGAGTTGAGAAAATTAAGAACAAGTACTAACAAGTATAGAATTTTCACAAGAAATTTTAAAATGAATTAAAAAATTGGACTAAAAATTTATTCAAAGAATAATATTCTCTGGTATACTTTAAGATATTGTAATAGTAATCGAAGAATTCTCCCTAGCACCATGGGAAAGTAAGGCAATTTTTTGGCTCCATCTACCAAATATAAAGGTATGTACCACCCACCTCAGGGTGTAAAAGGAGAAAAGGTCTTAGAATGTGTGTATTGAATACAATCCATTTCTTGATTATTTGCTCCGTTTGCTGTAAGGTCTACTGGCCCTAATCTCTTAAGTTAAGTGAGTTTTAACTATAAAACAATAAAAGGACAAAATAAAGAAAATTTAACACACCAGGAGAATGTTTTCATTCATATTTCATGCTTATATATGTATTATGACTCATATTCCGTTTAATAATATATTTCAGTATAAATGTACATGTTCATATATATATTGTATATTACTAAGCATTTGGCTCATTCTCTTACTATTTTACCATCCTTCAAATGTCTTGTAGGAGTTGATACTTGATGAGTGGAAGTGAAGATGAAAGTTTTAGTTTTGTTTTACATTTAAATAATGTATTTGAGATCCTTGTAATTTAATGTACTTAGTTTAATTAAAGTTAAGATATATATATTATAATATTGTAAAATTGTAACAGTAAGTCATGATGCATTATATCTTTGGTGGCGTTAGTTTAAAATTGCTTCCGCACATTATGATGAGTATTATTGTCTTCCACAAGTTAATATTGGCTTTAATAGGCATCTTTTCGTAACATGACCCGATATCGTATAATGTTGATGCCACTAATGGTATGGAAACTATATGGATCCTGTGTATAATTATGTATAGGTTTATGTGCATTTATCACATTTAATAATAATAATAATAATGGCTAATGACAAAATTGAGGATGTAAGATATGACCGGTGGTATCAGAGAAATATTAAGGATATACCTTAGGTTGATCGATTATGATGCAGAAGCTTAGGATTAGTTTAGATTAGTTTAAATTGAAAATTGTTAGTTATAGTTATGTTTTAGTTATTGATCCCTCATTAAGACCTTTGATTTAATTTTATGCAAGGCACTATCCTATATGTTCATATTTGACTAATAGGAGCTGTAAATGGCAAGTCGAAGAAAAAATACCTGATCAGCGACGGCACTCAACCTGACAGAGAAGTAGAGTATCTAAATCTGTTAGGAAAAATGATCGATCTGATGGAGTTATTGGCACCACAAAACTTGGTACCAGCCCTAGCTCGAACAAATCTAGGAGTATCTGCTTATGATCGATTTACTAATAAATGGGTGCCTAAGTTTATGGGAGATTCAGATTCGGTGAAGGTAGATATTTGGATCCGGATGTTCAAAAAAATTGTTGCCGTTATTTGTTGTTCCAAGGAGGACAAGGTAATCCTTGCTTCCTATAGACTTGAAGGAGAAGTAGATCATTTGTGGGCAATACAAAAGAGAGTTATGGGAGTACCTGAAGATGAAATTACTTAGGAAATGTTCAATGATGTGTTTATGGATAAATATTTTTCCACGAGCCTTCAGGAGGAAAAGGAGAAAGAATTTGCAAGACTCAGGCAAGGGAACCGACCGATAGTGAAGTACAATTTAAAATTTACTGAATTATCCCATTATACTCCTTACCTAGTCAATAATGAAGTTAGAAATGCCAGAAAGTTTTAACAGGGTTTGAGAGATGAAATCAGAAAGCTGCTGGTGACTTTAAAGTTGCAGACTTATGGAGATGTGTTAGATTGGATCCTTTTGTTTGAGAATGAGTTGAAGAAAAAAAATTTTCGAGAAGAGGGCGTCCAATCGGGGAGGCCCAAGGATAGGATCAAGCTTAGGAGCAGGGGAAACCACTAAGAAAGCTAAAGTGACGAATAAGGGAAAAAGCAGCACTATAGTTCAACCAGAACCATGCCTAGAAGTAGCAGGACCCACATGCTCTCAGTGTGGGAAACCACACCTAGGGAAGCCTTGTCATAAATTGATAGGAGCTTGCTTCAACTGTGGACAACTAGGCCACTTGATCAAGAATTGCCTCTTTCCTAAGCCGGAGATAAATAAGCCTACTGTCCAAGGCAAGGCTTTTGCAAGTATCTCTAAATGTTGTGGAAGATACTCTTTCTATCTGTGATGCTATGACTTATATGTTGTTTGACTGGAGGTCTAAACATTTATTTGTTTCTCCTCAAGTTGTATGTCATCTAAAATTACCCTCGTGGATTCTAGATTTCTTCTTGGTCGTATCAACACCTTTGGGCGCATCTACGATTACGGATATAATGTACCCGAGATGTGCGATTTGGGTGAATGGGTTACAATTGGCCGTAGATTTGATTTTGCTAGATATGAGCGAATTCGTCGTAATTTTGGGTATGGATTAGTTAGCAAATTACTATACCAATGTGAATTATTTTCATAAACAAATTTACTTCACTATCCTAGGATGTGAGCTATTTCACATTCAAAGAGTAAGACAAAAGGAGATGCCCTGTCTAATTTCGACACTACATGCCCAACTTTTGATTAAAAGTGGATGTTAAGCATATTTAGCCTATGCCAGCACGATTGGGAGTGATGATGTGTTGGCAAAAGATATTCTGGTGGTGTGTAAATTTGAAGATGTGTTTCTGGAAGAATTGCCTAGCTTGCCACCACACCGAGAAATCGAGTTTGAAATTGAAATCGTACCAGGTTCAAACCTCATTTCGAAGGCACCGTATTGAATGGCACCTGCAAAAGTGAAGGAGCTAAAGCATTAGTTGCAGGAACTATTAGAAAAGGGATTTATTAGACTAAGTATGTCTACTTAGGGTGCACCGGTATTATTTGTAAAGAAGAATGATGGAATCTTGCGGCTGTACATTAATTATCGAAAATTAAATATGATTACAATCAAGAATAAATATTCATTATAGTAAATCAACAATCTATTTGACTAATTGCAAGGGACTCAAGTATTTTTAAAGATTAATCTCCATTTAGGATATCATCAATTAAAGATTAAGTAGGAGGATGTGTCAAATACAGCCTTCAGAACAAAGTACAGCAATTACGAATTTCTGATTATGCCATTCGGATTTACTAATGCCCTTGTAGCTTTCATGGATTTAATAAATCGAGTGTTTTGGCCATATTTGGAAAAGTTTGTAGTAGTATTTATTGATGATATCCTAATCTACTCTAAAAGCTATGAGGACTATGAGGCACATTTAAGAATTCTGCTCCAGACTCTTCGGGAAAAGAAATTATATGCTAAACAGAAGAAATATGAATTTTGGCTCGAAAAGGTGACATTCTTGGGCCATATGATTTCAAATTGAGGCATTTCAATCGACCTGAAGAAAATCGAACCCGTTACCACTTAGAGTCGACCTACGACGATGACAGAAGTCTGAAGTTTCTTAGGCATAGTAGGTTATTATCGCAGAATTGTGAAAAATTTTTTCAAAATCACTATACCTCTCACCCAGTTGACAAAGAAGGAAGTCAAATTTGACTGGACGGATGAATGTGAGCAGAGCTTTCAAGAACTAAAGAATTGGCTAACGTCTGCTCCAATGTTGTCAATTTCAGTAGGAACGAGTGGATTTGTAGTTTATTGTGATGTTTCCAAAATTAGGTTAGGCTGCGTTCTAATACATCACAGGAAAGTTATTACCTGTGGGTCACGGAAACTTAAAGTTCACGAGAAGAATTATCCGACCAATAATTTGGAATTGGCAGCAGTAGTTTTTGTATCGAAGATTTAGAGACACTATTTGTATGACGAGAACTTATTGGTGTATTCAACCATAAGAGTTTGAATTATTTATTCTTGTAAGAAGAGCTAAACATGAGGCAGAGACGATGGATAGATTTCTTGAAAGACTACAATTGTAAAATTCAGTATTAATTGGGGAAAGCCAATGTAGTTGCTGATACCTTGAGTTGTCAGACGTGTTTTATGGAAAGACTAGAGATTAAAGAGATGGAGATGCTTGAAAACATGAGACAATGTAACATTTATAGATACACTTAAAGAAACCGAATGATCTTATCGTACCTTCAAATCCAACCGGAGATATTAAAGAAAACCAAGGATGGATAGATGAAGGATCCGTTTTTTCACAGATATTACAGGAGACCTTACTCGGGACTTCATGGCTCATTTTAACGTTTGTACTGAGAGAGTTTTGAGATTTCGACAAAGACTGTGCATATCGGATGGTAAGGGATTGAAGGAGGAGATCATAAAAGAGACTCATCAGTCTAGATACACTATTCATCTGAGAATCAATAAGATATACCAATATATGAAGAAATTACTTTGGTGGAGAAATATGAAGAGAGATAGTGACCTATGTGGAATGATATTTAGCTTGCCAATAGCTAAAAGTCAAATGGAAGAAGCCAATTGGTTTGTTACAGGTTACTGATCCCACGCTGAAGATGGGAATACATAATAATAGATTTCGTAATGAGATTACCAAGAATATAGAAGAATCATGATATTATTTGGGTGATCATAGATCGGCTTATGAAATCGACATACTTCCTAGCTATCAGGATGACCTATTCAAAGGATCAATTAGCTCGGATTTATATTAATGAAATTGTTAGATTACATAGTGTGTATTCGTCCATTGTATCGGATCGAGATCCATGATTTATTTCCAAATTTTAGGAAAGCCTACACCATGAATTAGGGATAGAATTAAAATTTAGCACTGCATACCATCTGCAAACAGATTGTCAATTGGAACACACTATTCAAATTTTGGAAGACATGCTAAGAGTTTCGGTATTAGAGATAAAAGGTAACTGGGATAATCACTTAACTTTTGCGGAGTTCACTTATAATAATAGTTACCAGATGAGTATCAAAATAGTACCATTTGAAACTCTATATGAAAGAAAATATCGAACTCCAATCTACTAGAAGGAAACTGGTGACAGATGGCTATTAGGACTGAAAATTATTTGGGAAACCACTAAGAAAATTAAGCTGATTCATGAAAATTTAAAAGTACCCAAAGTCGACAGAAAAGCTACACTAATCAGAGGAGACCGAATCTAAAATTTGAAGTTGGTGATTATATCTTTCTAAAAGTAACACCGTTGAAAGGAACGTCCAAATTCGAGGTAAAAGAAAAACTAAAGCCAAGGTTTATCGGTCCCATTGAGATTCTGAAAAAAGTCAGAGAAGTCACGTATCGGTTAGCATTGCCGCTGAGTATGGCTATAGTACATAATGTATTTCATGTATCAATATTTCGAAAGTACGTACATGACCCAATGCATATCATTGATTATGAACTCTTGACCATTAGTGAAGATTCATCGTATGTGGAGGAACACGTGTACATTTAAGAACAAAGGGACCAAGTGCTTCGTACAAAGACTATCCCACTAGTTAAGATTCTATGGAGAAATCATTCGCATGAGGAGGCTACATGGGAACAAGAGGATGAAATTCATAACAAGTATCATCACCTATTTCCTTAAGATATACAAATTCCTTCGAATTTCGAAGACGAAATTTTATAAGGCGGTAGAATTGTAAGAATCAAGTTTTCTAATTATATTAGTTATACTAATTATATTAAAAATTCAGAAGCCAGAAGCTCACCTCGGGATGTAACCGTGGCACAAATTTAATCGATGGATTCAGTTAGCAACTAATTTAAATTCGATTGGCAAAATGTAGCAGCATGGTTGGCAGCACACGAGTAGCAGCAGTAGTAAAATCAGCATATACTTCAGCAATAATTCAGCAATATTACAAGGAAACAAATGACTCAGTATACTTTATAATTTAATTGAGTAGCACCTAGCATACTTCAGCCATCAAATGGCAGCAGCTTCAACAACAACACGGGCAGCAGCCAAACTTCATGGGCAGTAGTTGAAACAGGCAGCATGAATCAACAAAATTAAAGACCAATCAAATAACAACATAAGACAGCACCCCAAAGAACCAATTCAGCAAAGATTAAGGGATGAATTAGCAAAACTTTTGAGCCAAATTCAGAACACTAATTTGAATTTGGAGAAAATTTATGGGATGCTGGCAGTAGCTCATCCAATAAAGGATGACTCAGCCAAATTTGGCCTCAAAGTATATAAAGGCCACGTGAGATAGGAGGGAAGGAAAAACAAGAGGGAGAAGAGAGGAAAGAACTAAAAGGCCCAAAGGAAAGTGAAGAAATCAATACCCGACGTTGTAAACAACTGAATTTTGGACAAGTACACCATAAGCTCTTCCTTGACTTGTTAATCCTTACTGATTTTCTTCAAGGATTGTTAATGCAATACTTAATTCCTTTGCTTTGCTATGTTTCCACTGTTGTGTCATCATTGTAGAATAGGAAAAAATTAGTTTCAAGGTTGATAAGTCAACTACTGAACCGGTTAATGCACCATGTGCTAAATCTGATTTTTCCGCATCTGTTGGACCAACTGCTGAAAATATGTTGAATCGGCCACTAAACTGGCAACCCAACCAGTTGAAGTATCATTGCTAATGTTGAATTTTAATCGATAGAAATCAGCTTGAACCAGTCGCTAAACTGGCCACTAGATCAGTAACTGCATCAGCTAAAGCATCATTGTTGATGCTAAAATTTTCAACCTACTAAAATTATGTTGAACAAGCCACTAAACCGGCCACTGAACTGTCAGCCTAACCGAATGAAGCATCATGTGTTGATGCTGAATTTTTAACTTGTAGAAAGTAGGGTGAACCGGCCATTGAACCGACAGCAAATCAGTCGAAGCATCATGAGATAATGCTGAAATTTCAACCTGTAGAAATAAGTCTGAACCAACAGCAAACCAATTGAAGCATCATGTGTTGATGCAAAATTTTCAGCCTGTAGAAAATAGGTTAAACCGGCCACTGAACCGGCAGTCGGACTGGCTAAATACACTATGTACTAGTCTTGATTTTTCAGCATGTGTAAAATTAGTTTTGAGGATATTAAACCAGCTAACGCATCTGAATTTTTAGCATATAAAAATTAGTAATTTGAGGCTACTAAACTTGCTAATTTCACCAAGTGTTGATTCTGATTTTCCATATATGTAAAATTAATTTTGAGACTACCAAACCAGCCGAACCGACTGTGTATCGTATGTTGATGCATCTGAATTTTAAACATATGTACATATTGCAAGACCTTACTGTTTTGTTGCATCTCTAATATTTAGATATGGAATTTCAGCTTCTATATTTATGAAAGTTTAAGTGGAAGCTTGCACAATATTAAGAAATGTGATTATTTTGTCTCGGAATTGAGAAAATTAAGAAGAAGTACCAATAATAAGTGTAGAGTTTTCATAAAAAAATTTTAAAAGAAATTAAAAAATTGGATTAAGGATTTATTCAAAGGATAATATTTCTTAGTATGCCTTAGAATATTGTAATGATAATCGAGGAATTGCCCCTAGCACTACGGGGGGAAGTAAGGCAGTTTTTTGGTCCTTGTCTATTGGAAATAGAGGTATATTAGCTCTAGTCCCTTAAGTAAGTTTTGACTATAAGATAGTAAAATGACAAGATAAAGAAAATTAAATA
>JAODPA010091575.1:13258-23439 GCA_025585075.1 Nepenthes mirabilis | reverse complement strand
AAATATATTTTTAGAATTACGTATTTTAATATAAATTTAGTTTGGGGACATTTTACCGCCACGTACACGGCGATTCGCAACAGATACATTTTCAGAAATCAGAGACAGAACAGAACGAGCTCTTGCTTCTTTACTCCATCGTGAGAAAATCAACGATTGCGAAACAATGGCATTGAGAAGTGCCATTTACATAAGAAGGAAAGCAAGCCCATCTCTTCTCTCAGCTACTTCGGCTCTTTTCAGAACCGAAATCGCCAATTCTTCCAGGCAACAACTTCCTGGGCTCCTCCTTTCATACCCTCATGGCGCCAAAGCTGGTAATCCTCTGAACTCGGACAATTGACATTGTTCCTATTTGATTTCGACTAGGAGTATCGATGGAATCTCATGTTCCCGCGAGGGATAATTACGGCGTTTTTGTTGGCTTGATTTCTTTATTTGCGAGTCTGTGTTACCAGGATTTAGGTATTCATTACGTGCCATAAATGACGCAACAGTGGAACCAGTAACATTAAAAAAAGACGATGAAGGAAAATATCCTCAGAACTGGAAAATCAAAATGCTTTATGATGGAGATTGCCCACTATGTATGCGCGAGGTTTGTCTTTTCAAACTAGTTCTTTTGTGGTTTTAGTAATGCTTCTGATGAAAGTGATTTGTGGCTGAGAGAGAAAGAGAGAGTAAAAAGGGTTAATGATGGTTTATGTTGTCAGGTCAATATGCTGAGAGAGAGGAATAAACAATATGGGGCTATCAAGTTTGTTGATATAAGTTCTGAGGATTATTCATCCCAGGAGAATCAAGGCCTTGACTACAAAACTGTATGTTAATGAGAAAACTTAATTTATCTTTCTGAATTTGCCTTGTATCTACTATCCAGCATGCCAAAATCGTCTGAATTAGTGAATACTGGTAATGGTTTTGGACTTTTGTTTCCATTGCGATGGTTCTCTTTTAGAACAAAACTACCATAATCTTCTACCTTCCTAGCTAATCACAATTAAGACCTTGAGCTTGATTTGTAGAACATTTGGAATGAAACTTATGAGCAAGATTTAGATATTTCACCATCTTTTGTGCCAGTGTCTTATAGATAGCATTGGATTGTAAGCTCATCAGCCAATTAAGTGAGAAAAATATCTAAAAACCCTCATGACTTTGGCATTCTTTTGTAGAAATATGGGTCGTTAGTTGACTATTTATGACACTTTCGCTAACATTACTTGAACCATTTTGAGTGCATTATATTAAAAGAAGCCCATCCCATTTTACTATATTATAGTGAAACCTATGCTATTTCTCCACGTGTCACTTATCAAAATAGTCCGCCTACTTAACCTTGTTTTGGAACTTGTTCATACAAAAATGATTGCAACAAAACTTTGAGTATCACTAAATAAGGCCAGCTATATGAATCCTATTCTATTATTGTGCTTGGTTTAGGGAAACATTTTTGTGATGACAAGGAGTCTGATTTTTCTACCACATTTATTTCTAGGCCCACTTCTCTATTCGTATGTACTCTAATCCCAATCTTACCATTTCTCCTTGTTATTGAATTCTCATTTAGATGACCAAACAATTTTACAAGTCATTCCTTCACCTTACCATCTAAAAGTGCATCTAGAAGTTGTCTCAACTTTATTTAAGTCATGCTTCTAGAACTGGCACATGAAAGCTATTTATTTTTTAAGAGTCCAAAGAGCAAATTGAGAAAAGGGAAGGACCAAGATATGGTACTTATTGATTTGGAGAAGGGATACGTTACTGTATCGGTAAGTTCTCCTACCTTAGGAGAATTTCTGAGAAAAAAAGACTTTCAATTACATACATCCAAGTTATAAAAGACGGAAAATGAAGCTGTGACTAATATAATGATACACACTAGGGACCAGGGCTTTTTTTGTTAGCATTGGCTTATAGAATGATTAGCCACACGATTTTGTTTTGGCTGTGGATGAACTGACTAGGTTTATCCAAAATAATGTACTTTGATGTATGCTACTCCCAAATGATCTAGCATTGGTGGATAAGGGAATACATTGATTCTAAAATGGAGCTATGGATGGTGACTTTAGAAGGCTGAAGGTCTTACAATTATTAGAAGGAAGACCAAATACATGCAATGCAATTTTGGTTCAAGTTAGATTAATGGATGATGGGGTGAGGATTCAAGGCTCAAAGAGGGACTATTTCATATATCTTGCTTTCATTGTAGAAAGATGGGGAGTTTGATGAGGATATTACTTATTGATTTAAAGCAAGTAAGATAAAATGGAGAAGTAATTTTAGGAGTAGTGTTTAAAAAATGTCACTCAAACTTAATGACAAACATTGAAATGTTGCTATTGAACCATCTATCCATGGAGTATGCTTAGGCAGTAAATATCAACATGTCCAAAAGATGGCCTTGGTAAAGATGTACTTGTATGGTCAAGGGACTGGATTTGTAACGATGTTATATGAGGGAAAGTGAGAAAATCTTCAATGAAAGATAAAATGAGAAAGACAAGATTGAAGTGATTTGATCATGTTAGGGAAGACCTTCTATTGCACCTAGGAGGAAATGCAAGAAGCTATTTTCAAAAGCAATAGAGGCATACCAAGGAAAAGTCTGAAGGAAATTATTAAGTATGATCTTATATATTTAGAGCTAGCAGAGGAAATGGCCTATGAAAGAGCTAATTGAGGCGTATAATCCTTGTAGTCAACATCACCTCATGGAAAAGACTTATTTGATTTTGTTTGGTCTGGGATACAATCTATGGGCTCCGCATGTGATCAGGGCAGTGAGTCTGTTTCACGTTTGTAAAATGGTGCTGCTAAAACTAGTGTATAATATTTGTGGCTCTTCAGTATGCCATTTGATTTTTGTTGGATGCTTTGGTGGCTGGAAAATGTGCAGCAATGCTGATAGTGATGCAGCTGGTGCATGGCTGAGGATGGTGTTTGTTGAACAATTGAATAAAGGAAGTTCATCTGGCCTTTGTTATTTTTTATGAAATCTGCCGCCTTAAGATGTTACTGTAATGTCTATAAAACATTTATCTGACAACAAACATCTTCATTTGGAGCGATTCTATTGTCATTATTCTGGTCACGGCATTTCTATTGATGGTTACATTTGTCATGGCTCCATAGGAAACCTTCTGACATCACCCCAATTTCTTGAATGGATTATAAACATGAATAACAATAAGTATAAATTCTCTCCATTCTTTTTTTGGCGTTTCTATTAGTGTAATGATTTTCCAATTTCTCAATTTTGTAGGCTATGGGAAGAATCCATGCAATCCTATCTGATGGGACAGTAGTCACGGATATTGAGGTATGCATCATTTTAAATTCCAATTACTCTTCCCTTTTAGCTTCAACTGACATCTTTCAATTTTTTTTTTCCAATCTTGCCAAGAACGATAGGGAATTGAAGAAAACTCAATCTTCAGCATGCTGATGAACTAAAATGATTTCATAGAGATTAAGAAAAACTCAATTTCCAAAATCATGTTGAAATCTGGTTAACTAACTAAATTAGAAAAAAAGATAGCAGGGAATGGGCAGCCAGTATTACGGCGTATTTGCACATATACCAACTGGAAATTAAGCCGTGACATCTGTAAACTATGTAATAAGAATGATATGGTCACACAGTGGGAGATGGTTGGCTGCTGCGAGTCAGCTCTGGAAATGGGTAACGCACGGGTAGGGGAGATCTGACAGAGGGAGAGGAGAAGAAGAAGTAGAAGAAGAGCAAGGGAGAGAGAGAGAGGGAGTCGAGCGAGAGAAAGAAGAATCAGCAAGAGAAGTAAGATTTTGTATATCCCTTCACTGTTCAGTACACCCGTATATAAGAAGAAGCAAAACAGAATCAGTTATAAGCCTCACGTGGTTCTGCAACAATAAGCAAAACAGAAACAGCAGTATAATAGTAAGGAAAAAAATAAGCAGTATAGCAGTATATCCGTGGAAGCCCCTGGCTCTGACATCCGAGTCAATCGTGGATATAATCCTGTAATCGCATCGGTGCTTTAGAGACCCGGGTACTCTTCCATACAATCGAAGCATCACTGTTAATCAAACCAGTAACATTGCCGTCTCTATCGAAAATGACCTTATCCTCAAGGTTAAACTCGGGAAAATCATGCATGAAATTGATCGCCGTTTCCCAGGTAGCCTCAGTTGGGGATTGCGCTTGCCATTGAACCAGAAACTGGGGAATGAATTGGCCCTGGATGAGGACTTTTCGAAAACCCAGCAAGTCAGCAGGATATAAGAGCGGGTGGGAGCCGTGGGCATCCTGAGGAAGATTCATTGGTGCAGTTGGAGGATCACCCTTGAAGTGCTTTAGTAGTGAAACATGAAAAACATTATGTATCTTGGAACTGTCAGGTAGTTGAACCCGATAACCCACCGACCCAATGCGGTCGAGAATATGGAAGGGTCCATAAAACCGTTTAGCCAATTTGTTGGATTGGCGGTGGGCCGCAGTGGATTGTCGGTACGACTGTAGTTTTACCAAAACCCAATTGCCAACTTGATACACCTTATCGGTTCGGTGAGCATCTGCCTTTTGCTTCATGCGCTGTTGGGCCCTTCGTAGGTTGGTTCTGAGAGCAGTGATGAGATGTGTTTGTTCAGTGAGGAGTTCATCTAATGCTGCCACAGCGGAAGTTCCTTGTGTGTAGTCTAGCAAGGAGGGGGGTGATCGTCCATAAACCACCTCAAAGGGCTCATTTTAATTGAAGAATACCATGCGGTATTGTAATTCCATTCAGCCCATGGAAGGTGTTGAACCCAGGAAGAAGGGTTGTCAGCCACAAAACAGCGTAAGTAGTCCTCTAAACAACAATTCACAACCTCCGTTTGCCCGTCCGATTGCAGGTGATATGCACTGCTGGTGGCCAGCTTGGTCCCTTGAAGTTTGAACAGCTCACGCCAAAAGTGGCTCATGAATAAAGGATCTCTGTCGGTCACCAATTAACAAATACTTCGGCAAGGTCTTGGGCTGTAAACTGGGTGCGTAATAGAGAAAAATGAGAGTATTTGGAGAGGCGATCTACCACGACCAGAATCACAGTTTTTCTGTGAGAAGGGGGCAAATGAGTTATGAAATCCATGGAAACTGATTCCCAAATTTTTCCTGGGATAGGAAGAGGTTGCAGTAAACCTTGAGGTGCGGTCATGAATGGCTTGACTTGCTGGCATATTGAGCATTGCTGGATGAACTCGCGGATATCTCGGCTCATTTGGGGCCAATAGAAAATGTGGGCAATGCGGGTGAAGGTACGCTGGAAACCTCCATGACCCCCAATTGGAGAATTATGGTACTCTTGCATAATAAGGTGCTGCAATGCTGATTCGGGTGGTACCAGAATTTTGGTCCGGTAGAAGATGAGCCCCTCCACCGAATAATCAGCATGGGCACCTGGCTGGGTTTGAATGGAAGTGATGAGGCTGATGGAGCTAGAGTTATGCTGGTGAAAGTGTCGCAGTGCCTCTAGTGTGCCAATATTGGTTGAGAGACAACCTGTAGAGCATGATAAGATGGGTCTTGTTGTCGAGACAGGGCATCCACAGGTCCATTCTCCTTTTCCGGTCGGTATATGATGTCAAAATCATAGCCTAAGAGCTTGGCGATCCAGCGTTGTTGGTCCAGAGTGTGAATTGTTTGCGCTAACAGAGCTCTAAGGGGTTGGTGATCTGTTTGTATAATGAACTTGGACCCCAGAAGGTAGGTGCGCCATTTTCAAACTGCCTCCACGATCGCTCAAAGTTCCCTGACATAAGTGGAAGAGTTCTATAACCTGGCTGAGAGCTGTTTGCTGTGGAATGCAATTGGATGGCCTGCTTGCGTTAGAACTACTCCTATACCGGTGCCAGAGGCATCAGTGTGGATGGTGAAGGGCTGTGTAAAGTCGGGTAGAGTTAAAACTGGGGTAGTGGTGAGGGCGTCCTTGAGAGCTTGGAAAGCTAACTCCGCTGCTGAATTCCAGACAAATGCCGATTTCCGTAACAATTGAGTGAGAGGTGAGACAATTTGAGCATAGCGGGCCACAAATCGGCGGTAATAACCAGCTAGCCCCAGAAACCTGCGAAGCTGCTTGACATTTACCGGCGGTGGCTTTTTTTGTACTACTTCAATCTTTGCTGGGTCCACCATTACTCCCTAGTCAGTCACCACATGGCCCAGGTAAGCTATAGAAGAACACCCAAACTCACATTTCGATGGTTTGGCGTAGAAGGAGTTGTCCCGCAGTGTTTGTAGAGCTAGCTGGAGGTGCTGAAGATGATGCTCCCAGGATGGACTATATACTAGGATGTCATCAAAAAATACTAGGATGAATTTCCAGAGGACTGGCCTGAATATTGTATTCATCTCGGCCTAGAACGTTGAAGGAGCGTTAGAAAGTCCAAACGGCATGACTAGGAATTCATAGTGGCCTTCGTGAGTCCGGAATGCCGTTTTATGTATGTCCTCTTGATTAACTCTCATCTGGTGATAGCCTGCTCTCAAATCCAGCTTGGAGAAGAATTTCGCACCGTGAAGTTCATCCAATAATTCATCGACAGTTGGGAGGGGAAATCGGTCATTTATGGTAATCGCATTCAAGGCTCGATAGTCAACACAAAATCGCCAGCTGCCATCTTTCTTCTTTACCAGCAGAACGGGGGAGGAGAAAGGACTTGTGCTCGGTTGGATTATTCCTTCTTCCAGCATGTCATGGATCAATTTCTCAATTTCAGTTTTCTGGAAATGGGGGTAACGGTATGGCCTCACATTAACTGGGGAAGAATTTGGTTGGAGAGGTATGTGGTGATCTGTTGCTTGGTGAGGAGGTAGGCCATGTGGGGTGGAGAACACATCTATGAAGGATAAGAGGAGAGATTGAAGGGCTTTGGCCTGTTCTGTGGTAAGTTGTGAGGGAAACTTAAATTGAGGGAAGATATCCTTCGAGTCATTGGTCAGCACTTCCCCAATAATAATCTGGAGTGTGAGTTGGAAATATGTGGCAATTGACTGGGTGACTTCTCCTCTTCGCAATTGGCCGAGTGTCATGGTGGCCATGGTTGCCTTTGGTAGGCCATGTAATGTGATCGAGCCTCCCTCATGTTGAAAGCGCATCCACAATGCTTTATAGTCAAAGAGCACTGGTCCAATTGAGGCTAACCACTGAACTCCAAACACAATGTCAGCACCATATATATGAAGCAGGTATAGATCGACATTGAACTTAGATTCGCCCACGGTGGTAAGGACATTGGTGCACAGTCCCTCACAGTGAAGGAAATCACCATTCCCTACTGTGACGTTGAGGTGTTGGGATGGTTCAATTGGGAGCCCCAAATGTTTGGCCATGCGTGTTTGAAGGAAATTGTGGGTGGAACCACTGTCCACCAAAATAATGACAGGATGGCCCATGATAAATCCTTGCAACCGCAAAGTAGAGGGAACAAAGCGGCCCTCTAGTGCATGCAGAGAAATAGTGGGAGCATGATCAGGGGCCGGCCAAAGGGGTTCAGCTTCTAGGCTTGGATCGGCTGAATTTTCTCCTTCGGCTACCAGAGTCTCTGTTGCGGTTGCTGCCAGCCCATCTAAGCTGCGTTCCTCCACCATCATACATAAAAATTAGGGAGGTTTACACCTATGGCCCGACGTGAATCGTTCATCACAATTAAAGCATATGCCCTTTTCCCGTCTAGCTGCCATCTCTGCTGGTGTGAGTCGTTTGATGGGCAATCGGTTGGGTGTATTGGCTGGCGGTAACGTTTTAGGGGATGGTTGAGGGAAATTGTGTTGGGGTTTGGTAACTGGGGAACAAGAGTGTAGTGAACGGTTGTTATCCAGTTTCTCCTCCGCCAACTTGGCCATGCCAATAGCCTCTGACAATGCCTGCGGCTTCAACAACAGCAGCTCTCGTCGGATGTCATCCCGTAACCCAGAGAGGAAACAGTTCAGAAGATTAGTGCCAGAGAGTCCCGTAGTGCGTGTGGAAATGGCTTCGAATTCAGTCATATATGCCGACACAGAAGTAGTTTGACGAAGTTTGTACAAAGTGGCTTCGTGATTCACATAAGAAGAAGGACCAAACCTCAATTCGAGATCTCTAGAGAATACCTCCCAGGAAGATAGCTGGCGAGTGGCATGCATCCATTGGAATCATTGAAGAGCAGGTCCAGCCATGTAAAACGCAGCAATGGTTAGTTTCTGGTCTGCTGGAGTATAATGATACAGGAAGAGACGCTCCATCTGAAACAACCATCCCACCACGTTTTCGCCAGCGAAGAAGGGGACCTCTAGTTTGGGCAATCAAACCGGTGATGCATGGAAGGTGTCCGATTGTGGGGGTGAAAAGAGGGGTAGTTTTACGATTTGAGGGGTAGACATGGTAGAACTCGAGGGAGGTAGGGGAATTGTAGAAGGAGCCGGTAATAATGGAGGATTAGGTGAGGAAAAAGAGTGGCGCTCTAGGCGATTTAGGGATTGCTGAATATCACTGAAAGATTGTTAGAATTCATGGAGAGTTTGCTGAATCTGTTCGTTAGTCGTCGATTGGAGGGTGAATCGCTCAGAATGGTGTTGGACTGTTGCGACCACCTCCTTGACTTCCTATGCAACACCGGCGATGGCGTCTTTCAGAGCCTTGTACCGGGTGGTCATTCCCTCTGTCATGTATCTCAATGAGAGCACCAAATCTGATATGGTCACACACTGGGAGATGGTCGGCTGCTGCGAGTCGGCTCTGGAAATGGGTAACGCACGGGTAGGGGAGATCTGACAGAGGGAGAGGAGAAGAAGAAGTAGAAGAAGAGCAAGGGAGAGAGAGAGAGGGAGTCGAGCGAGAGAAAGAAGAATCAGTAAGAGAAGTAAGATTTTGTATATCCCTTCACTGTTCAGTACACCCGTATATAAGAAGAAGCAAAACAGAATCAGTTATAAGCCTTACGTGGTTCTGCAACAATAAGCAAAATAGAAACAACAGTATAATAGTAAGGGAAAAAATAAGCAGTATAGCAGTATATCCATGGAAGCCCCTGGCTCCAACATCCAAGTCAATCCCGGATATAATTTCGTAATCGCATCGGTGCTTGAGAGACCCGAGTACTCTTCCATACAGCCGAAGCATCACTGTTAATCAAACCGGTAACAAAGAAGCTCATGTAGGAAATTTCATATCTAGCAAGTACCAAAATAAATGAATAAATAAATAAATAAAACTACATAATCATGTAGGAATTAACTGAATCTTAATAGTGCATATTTAATCTCACACATGTATAAGAATTCAGTGTAGTGTTTTCAATAAATTGGGTATCATATTCACAGGGATTTGATTTTCTATGTAAAACAAATTTTGATATTTTATAACCCAAAATGACAAATAAAATTAAAATGTTAAAGTTGTGATGATGAGAGTGGCTGTAATAGTTGCAGTATGGCCATAAATTATTTAAAAAATACAAAAAATTAAATTGCGAAAGTTTTAAATTGCTGAAAATTAAACTACTTATGATTGTATTGCCATTTGATATCGACAGATATTAAAGTGTATAAATTTTAAATTGCAGGAAATTAAAATATTTATGGCGACACTGCCATCCGATAACGATAGATTAAAATGTACAATTTTAAAAGTTAAAGATTTAAAATTATAATAGCGTTGATGGCTCAGCTATCCATAGTTCAAAAAATAAAATGACAAGATTATAAAATGCGAAAATTAAAGGATAAAAATTTAAAATTGTAATAGTGCTGATGGCTCAACTATCCAGGACTCAAAAAATTAAAAAACAGTAAATAAAATGCGAGAAACTAAAAGATATAAATTTAAAGGTTATGGAGAACTAGGATAGCTAGTCACAACGTATTGATTTACACAACACAACGTAATATAAAATTGTAATGCTTTGATATCTACACGAAATTAAATGTTGCTCCGATAGCTTGCAAAAATATGATGTAAACTGATTAGAAACTGATTGAATTCTGCTGATTTTGAAATAAACTATATGTTAAACTGAAACTTGAACAAACAAAATAAAGAATTTGAAAGGCAGCCTTCTACACTAAAATACTAAATTTATGGAACAAAAGTACCCTAAACTTCCATCTAAACCTTTTCTCTCTCGGTTCTTCCACACTTTCTATCCTCTCCTTTCCTTCTGCCGTGCCCCCCTCTCCT
>JAODPA010091575.1:0-13215 GCA_025585075.1 Nepenthes mirabilis | reverse complement strand
TACATAATAAAAATATATAATTTAAGTCTATAATTAAATTGTTATATTACATAATAATAAATAAACATGAATAAAAATACAATAATTAGTATTAATTAGGAATCACATCAGATTATGAAAAATTTCCATTGTCTAGTTGGGTTAAGGGGAAATGAACACTGGACCTCCAAGTTATGTCAGCTATCAGTTGGCCTCTTGCACCAATTCCCGCTGTGAAGACACCGAGGAGAATCAGATGTATGTAGTATTATCTCTATATTGCAAAGAGATTATTTCTATTGTTTTGAACCCATGACCCTTTGGCTAGAATAGAACAACTTTTTTGTTACATCAATTCCTAACCTCATCTTACCTACCAGATAATTAGCAAAATTGTTGAAGTTCCATTTCTTTAAAATATTTTCCTTTCTATTTGCTTGCTCATGATATGACATTTTCCTATAAAGCAACATTTTACACCGACCAATCTCGCTGCGGCTGCAGGCTTTCAGAAGACTATACGAGGCAGTTGATTTGGGATGGGTTTATGCCATAACAAAATATGAGCCTGTAAACTCTCTTCAGCTTTATTTGTTGTTGGCTTTCTTCCTTATTAATGTATTTTTGTATGTTCCATTAATTTTTATTACTTTTGTGCTGATTTGGGAATTTATTTATCCAGATTGCGACAATAGCTGACGCAATTTATGGTTTTTGGGCGAAATATCGTCTTAGGATCACAGGTAAACAGATACTTAATAGCGAATTCCTTCTTTAGAGAGCACATATATTAACTGCTATTAGATCCACCCGCATCAATCTGTCTTTTATGCCTGGATCTCAACTGATATTGCTGACATTTGCAGAAATTCTAAAACTTTAGCAACTTGGTCTTCGATTGAGAGAAAGGCTGTTTTCAGTGTATCTATCATGCATTCTAAAAATCACATTGCCCCCTTCCATTTGCAAACTGGTTTTATAATATCCGAAAAGGGTGTCTTGGGAGCCAAGAAGCACAGATGATTTTCTTTTTTGACTGTTGCACGCTTCAGCACAATTTGGACACAGGCTCTTTAGGGTTGAACCAAAAAAAAAAACATTCAAACCAAGCCAAACCATGCAAACTAAACAACCACCGACAATTTGACATTACATAGTTTGGTTGCAATTTAATAACTTAAATCAAAATAAGCCAAATCAAATTGCATACACACATTTATAATTATAACAAATAACTTTGTTATTATAATTAAAAATATCTTGGTCAGACCTTTTTCTATAGGTTTGAATCAACTTTCAATACAAGTTGTTAAATTATTGATTCATTAAAGAATTTATTATCACTTAAGTTATTAGTTTCTTTCATTATTTTGAAACAAATTTGAAATATTGTTATTATTATGTTAACATTAGTACTTGTTTACTTTGATTTTATGTATAATATATTGAAATAAAGAAATAATTTTTTGACTAATAAGCTTAAAATTACAAATTTTATTAACCATCAAAATCAAATCAACTTGCACATTGACAGTATGCCTCAACTAATGATTTTGTTTGATTTGATGAAAATTCAAACCACAATATGTTGTTTGACTGCGAATTATCCTCCTATTTGTACCAAATCAAACTATGATCACTCCTATATTGCTTTTTAATTTTAAAAAAAGCAAGGTTCTTGTTAGCAAAAAAAAAAAAAAAAAAGCAATTTGGTAATTTAGAAATGCATAAAAAAGCTTAACATTTGTTTGTTTTTCTCATTATGTGAGATCGGTTGCTTTACAGGTTTTTTCTGAATTTTTTGGGATGGTGTAACAAAAAATATAAATTTTTGTTGATATTTAGCATAAAGTAGTGTTGTTTATTATTATATTTTTAAATTAATAAACATATTATAATGTATCGGCATCGTGTCCCTTTGTCGGTGTCCATAATTCTTAGCTCCAGAGTAATGGTGACATGGGGTTTTCAGGCTTAGAAAAGAGGTGGTGGGAAGAGAGCATCTACTTTCGCCACTAAACTGCAACCCATGCTGTGAAGCTCGCAATTTTTGTGTTTTGAAATTGTTAATTGCAGAGATTACCCTTAAATTTGTTCATTTTGTATGTCATATTTATTTAGATACTCATCAACATCCCTTTTTTATTTTTTTGTTTCCTTTTTAGGCCGGCCACCTTTGGAGGAGATCCTTGTATCAAAAGGAAAGGGCAAGGTACCCATGCTGAAAGCTCTATGAATATGTGTTCACATGAATCCCATTTAGAATTATTTCCATTTTTTTTTCTTTTAAAATTATTCAAAAAATATAGAGTGAAGTGATATACCATGGATTCCTACAAAGAAGAATTTTTTCTTTAAATACTATTCATTTTTAATTAAAAATAATAAATAATGTTCAAAAAGTCTGTGACTTTGATCCACAAGAAGCTCAACAAATTCTTGAAATAGCAGAAGCTAACTTGAGGAAAGCTGAAGGCAAGAGACAAACAATTGAAGCAAATTTAGCCCTCAGACGAGCTAGGACACGAGTCGAGGCTATCAATAGGATTTTACAACTAAATTATTATTTAAAAAAATTTTTTTTTGTTATCCAATATTTTGAATTGATAGGTTAGATACAAACAGATCATTAAAGTCATTCTTTTATAGTTGCTCCTTTTTAGACTTTCTTTTGCTCTCTTTTCTCCAATGGCCAAACAATTGAATTTGCCTTTTTCTTTGCCCTGTTTTTTCTCCTTCAGTGTGCTCTATCGAGAAAATTCAACCTCGAACTGAAAATTTTAGGGCCCCTTGCTTCTTCTGTCCTAGCATTTGTATTCCTTCTTGTCAATTGGGAAGTTAAGTTAATGAAAGTAAGTCTACAACACAAATGGATCTCGACCGCCCCTTTTTGCTTATCGGCGGTTTTGTTATATATATTGTATATTTATATGTTTTCGAAATATTACTAGTAAATATTTGAAAGGAGAAGCCATGGTCGTCATATTTGAAACCCTAAACTGGCTTCATGGATGAATGTCATCTGTAAGATCTCTCTCCTGTTTACATATAACTACATAACTTCATATGCAATGAGTAAACAACAAGGTCCTGCCCAAAGATATCCATGAGTACTTAAAAATTATATCTTTAAAAGATAAAATGAGAGAATAACATCTAAAATTGATTAGACATTCAAAGCATGCATCATATGAAACGTATATAAGAAAATACGAGTTAGTTATTCTTGAAGGAAAGAAGTAAAGAAATAGGTCTAAGAAAATTTAAAATAGGGTTATATAAAAAATTTTAAAATTGCTTTTAATTTAGGAAAATATATTACTGAATCAAATAAAATGATAAAAGCAAATTCATATAGTGAATCTCACTTAATAGAATTTAATGTTTTGTTATTATTGGTAAGTATTTCTATCGAGTTTATTTTTACTAAGATTCGTGTATATCATTGAAATCTTATGATCCTCAAATATGCCAACTTTTTCCCACCTAGCAGGGCCAAATGTGTAATGGCAACAATACCTGCAAAATGTGAAGCCATTCAAAACTCATCTGCCAAGCTTGTATAAAAGGCATGCCTCTCTCTCTCTCTCTCTCTCTCATGTAGATTCACATCTTTTGATTTTCAGGGACAATGTCATAGTGTAAATGGTTTCCGATATAGATGAATGGTATGTAATGCTGAAAACATGAGCAACTTATGGTATTGTTGTAGAGATTTCTGTGGGAATAGAACAAGGTTTCAAGAAGCACATTTGGTTAATAAAATATTCTAAAGAAGGTTTAGATACGTGTTATTTTTTTTTTAATATAACATGTGTGCTATTAGAAAATAGTCAAACTATGAAATAATTTTAGAAAAATTACTTTTATATTAGCCCATTGATATATCAAGAAGTTAGGGAAATATTTTTTAGTCATCTTTGGATCATTTGGTGGTTTATTTACTCATAAATACCAACAAGTATATATATATAATAGATGAATGAAAGAATATCACATCCAAAAATAACTAAAGGTTACTTGCCAGAACCTCAGCTGGACACATTGTCAAAAAGTTACCCTTTAAGTCGATGAGCACTGAAATTTGGAGAACATGACAAGAGTGATGTGTATACTCAGTTCATATATAGAGGACTAGCACAAAAGCCACTGGCATTCAGTTCATAGCCGGGCTTCAGCTGATAATAAAACATTTACAACATAACATTTACATGTTTTAAATTCATGAAAAATGGCATCCCTTGTTTTGGGTCAAAACCCTATGGCTCCATGTCTGAAACACTGAACACACTAGATGTATGCGAAGAGGATACTCTTTAGCTATCCTTTAAATACCATCGGATGATATGACATTGATCAATCCATCCATTTTTCTATAAGTTTGTTAGAATAAATGGATGAAATGTCACGTCAATGAAAGTTTTTTAAGAACATCCATACGATATCTCCCGAACATATACATCTACATCAACTACTGCACTCAATGTCTTTGTTGCGGCAGTGATGGTATCTCTCTCATCTTACCACGGGCTCTTCGTACTGCCACAATTCTCTTTATGAAGAACCATTGAAGAACACTGAATATCAATTTCCACCTCCTCTGAGCTCCTCGGGCAGCGGTGGGGGCAAAGCACGGCTGAGAAAAGCCACTGACAGGACTGTGAAAGTTTGGAAGACATTCCAGCATTTTGTTTGGGGACTGGGTGGAAGAAGCTGTGTCCAGAAACCCAGGATGCCCGTCGTCACAGAAAGCTCGAGCCATGGATTCAGTGTCACAGATGGAGTCGGGGACTTGGGCTGACAGTTCTAAAGGCTGGTCAAATCTAAGATCCAAACTTTCAATCGCTTCCAAGCCATAATTGTCTGAGCTGCTCATGCATCCCAACGGATAGAACGATGAAAGGATATCTGGGGAAGATACATTTTGATGCACATAGTTGAACCGGTCGTTTTTCTCGGATGCCAAAAGCTTGCTGCCATCAGAGTTGTCTGTTTTTTGGGGGTCCAAGGTGCATGCGCCGGTAACATTTGAAATGAAACCAAGAAGAGAGTTCTTGTCATCGAAGGCTATTACGCTCCCCAGGTTTCGGGAGGCTGAGACCACCAGATCATGGGCATCATGCTGATAGCAAAAGAATTGGCAATAAGACAATAGGAACGATAAGAAAGAAAATCATATATAGCACCACTCAAGAGAACAATACTGCTCATACTATAAGTTTACTATAGTTTTTTAAGAAATAATAATGTGACACCTATTATAGAGGTTTATTAAACAGAAAAACAATAACAAAATAAATTACTCAACTGCTATCACATCATATTTTTTGATAAAACTGTAATAAACTTAAAGTCATAATAGAATTTCCCGTAATGAAATAACGGTGTACCAAAGGACGGCCTAATACTGCAATAAAATTATAATATGGCCAATAAAATTTACATTCGATATAGTCGATGCTGCAAATAAAATTTACTTTTGATACAACCGATACCGTTACGTAGCACGTGATATAGCCAATCCTGGTATAGCAGCGACCGAAACAGATATTGATAAATCAATCCATGATAATAGGTGATGAGGAAGCGTGCCTTCTCAATTTCCGACAGGTTATCAACTGGGGAATACTGGCTTCCAGATAAAAGCCCGATCACTTGTCCTGCTTCGTTGAAAGCCACGCCCTTTATTGGTTCACTGGTAGGAGGATGGTATAAGAACACTCGTGTGTCAAGCACACACGTTCGTGCATGTTCCACAGTAGCTTCCCACATTTTAGCAGACATCCCAGAGCCTAGAATCTGCATACTCGAGAGCAATGAACAGTCAACATTTTTTTTGGTAACATTGCTAACAAACCGAAACAAAAAACTATGTAGCTCAATATTAATTAAGGTAGGTAACCCGTAGCTACAATTTGTGTCTTGGAAGTCAGACTCTGCCGAATAGTGTCCTCTGCAGATTAAACACGATGACTATTCTAAAAATACATCCATCAGGAAACACTGGACACTTTCTGTTGGAATTCAGAACACACAACCCTCAACGCAGTGAAAATAAACCCTGAATCTACTGTCAATTTCCCGTGCGAGCATAAGGAACAATATAGTGCAACATATCACACAAGTTACACAATAATATTCAATATTAAAAAAAATTTTCCAACAAAAGGGAAAATTACGGGACAATCTCTAAAAATATCCATTATGAATATTAGATTACAAACAACACCCTTCAATAGCTCTTTGCAATAACTCATGTAAATAAACAGTTGGATATAATCTCTACACACCTAACAATTCACAAGAGTAGAATATAACAAAAAAACAAGTAATTAATTAGTAATACGTCCTACAATCAATGCTAAAACAACATACCGGAACTTGACGAAAAATGAAACTCAAATTGAACCATAACTAAATGTCGAAAATCCTCCTCTTCTCTCTTTTCTCCCTTCTCTCTCTTCTTGTGGCACTTCTTGTGTTAAAATGCTCCAATTTACCTAGAAATGCAAGATTTTTATATACTAAACTAGCATTCAAATGTCAGAGGTAAAAACTACCTCTTGCACCCACTGGAACTGGCGCATAAACACCACATCAGGCGAGCCAATTGCTAGAATGCTTGCATGGTGCCCCTCATGCGTCTATCATATGTCGTTCTCTTGTGCTACTTTAATCATTCGCTAAAGTGAATCTTGTGCCAAAATTGAGCAAACCATTTGATGATTTGTTCATTGGCTATGATATTCACAAGAAAATGATCCAAAACTCAATATTTTCCAAGGCCGTGAGTCGGTGTGGGACATGTATCCAACAACATATGCTCTGTACGTGTTCGAGATATTTGATTTGATTCGGACACGGAGACACTTTTGGATAAGATGGGGACACAGTTATCTTTTTAAATCTTAAAAAAAAGGCTTAGTTTGAAACTAATTTGCCCAAAAAAAAAAAAAACACGAAACTATAGTCTCTTGTTTCATAAAACTAGCAATTCAAATCCATTACGCGCGCTCACAAGAGAGAGAGATGTCCTATAATTCTTCCAACTCGTAATTAGAAATGGAGAGCAATAAACAAATTGTATTCGGTGATTTTTTTTCACTAACCGAAAAAATTAGAGGGAGAAAGATCATATAGTCTATGGCCAGAAGCACCGTGACTTCATCAGGATTAATGTTTTGGTGTCGGCACATTTTTGACACCAGCACTCTCAGACACATTTGGAATTTTCACATTTAATCTGAGATGTTGGAGACACGTTTGAACATTCTGATTTTTTTAAATTTTCGAAACAAAAAATTGATCCTTTATATAATCCTAGTTTCAAATTAGTAAAAAATCTGAACTATAGTATCTTATTTAAGTTACCAGCTACTTAAACCTTTTACTCACAATAGCGGAGATATGTCTTGGGTTGTCTAAAATTCTCCCTACTAAAATCACAGGGAGAGATACTGAGAAAGTACTCTCAAGGGCCATGTTTCCTAACAAGGAAAAATAAATAGAGAAAAGCAAATCTTATCGTCTATAAATGTCATTTGCATAATTAAGAGCTTTTGAGTTCTTATTTTGTATAAAACAGTATTATTTTATCAATTACATTTCGATATTAGCAAGAAATTATAGTCTCAATTAAAGTTTTCCCGGCATTTTGTCTTATGTTTTTTTTTTTTCAAATTCTGTGTTATCATGCCGTATCTATATATACTTAGTATGTTCTCACCCGGGTGATGTAAATACCCATCACCATGGATGCTGCCATAGACCACAAGTTCAAGGTCACCATATGACACTGATGGAGCGTGAATTTCACAAAAAGAGAGTATAGTGCTAAAGTAAAACGGCATTCTTAGTCTCAATTTGTACAACTATATTACTGAAATTGCCACTTGGAACGAGGGCCCACCATAATGGAGGAGATAGGGATATGAGATTTTGCCAAAAAATTAGTTATTTAAGGTGACGTGACAACTGAGAGTAAGAAAATACCCCATTGCTACAGCAGCAAAGGGATATGGATGGCCCTTAACCCGAATTTTTCTAGTACCAAAATAGTGTAATCCACTTTGTTCAGGTGCCAACCGAGCACCTACCAATTGTATGGATCACTAAGTTTGCATGTAATTCATAGGAAAGCATTAATTTAGGTCATTGCTTGTGAAAGAACTATACTATTTAGTGCTACCAAACATGTATTTTTTTACCGGAGTACATTTCATCAGTGCGATTAGTGTATGCATACACTAGCATTCATATAATGACACATAGATACTAATATTGGTCAATATGTATTAGTATCGGGCTCCCTAATACTAATTTATAAGTTCCATCAGTGTGAAATTCAACTTACGATTTTCAAAAAAAATTTTTTTTTCGATATATCTGATATCGATACGTATTAGCTAACATATTTAATATTACTATGACTGTCACCAATACTGATATTTCACCTATGAATCAAACAAAACACATATTTAAGTAGTTGGTCACGTCCTATGCATATATGAAGTAATTCGCATCATATTCAAAATGAAAATGCTAAATTGGAATGTAGGTTTGATAGTCTTACATCTCGGAGCCGTCCAGGTTGTAAATGGAGCATAATCAGAAAATCCTTCACAGTCTTCACACGTTCCTTGTTCAAGCGCTTGTGGAAAGCTCCATCTTTTCCAATCTTTTCTAGTCGCCATACTTCATCAGATAGTTTTGGTGGGTAGTGTTTCTTGTACACTGTAAACAAATCCGACAAATTTCATTTCAACAATCAGTACAACACGACAAACTATATCAAAACTTGCAAAACCCAATCAAGGGAAGAACGATGACCCACAGAAGACTTGTATTATGGCCTTCCTTGCTGTACAAGGCAATTGATGAAAAGAACTTTGATATAAAAGGTGAATATTATATGAAATTTATAACCTGGTGTGCTTAAATCAAAACCAAATAGCTAGTTATTGATTTGATCTCCTATCAAATATACAGAGAGCTGGCCTCATTCAGACAAAAAAATCTTTTTATTCTCTGTTCTAAATTAATAGTTCTGAATTTTATAATAAAGTTTGCTACTGACTGTTCATGAAGATATTAGTATCATGCTTTTGGATTTCATATTAGAAGATGTAATGCAGAGGGTAAAGATGCTTAGTTAACACACAAATGCATTTCCTCAGGGTGCTTCAAAATTCTAAAAGAGAAAGCCTATAGAATGGATATTAGACTAGCCATAAGAATGAGAATGTTGTTCAATTTGAAGGAAAATGTTAAAACTACCGTCACTAAAATGAAAATAATAAGACAAATGAGTATAATTTACAATCTTCAACAAATGAACACAATCTATAAAAGGTGAAAGATGAATGTTCTAAAATGAAGCTACTATCTAGAAACAATATTAGAGGCAAAACGGATCTTTCATTGAAGTCAGCAGCTAGAAGATGAGAGAGCAGTAATCCTTAGACACTCAATGTACCATAGCAAAAAAAGAATTACGCAGCAGTTCAACTTTCAGAGTTTTTAACTTGGATTGAGCAAAATGTGCCTGACCCGTGTCGTAAGACTTATGATTACGGTGATATTCGTGCAGTTCGTTGCCAACCCACAACAAAGCTATGTGGACCGATAACATTTTCAGAAAGTGATACAAAAATAGTCTGAGTAAAAGGAAGTTACACTCTCCACGATGATCCCTGACAATGAATGGTTCTGTCTTTGCTTCTTTCACCCTAGCTCCATCGGAGTTTCCTGACAGTCTTACCCCTAGTCGGAACCTACGGCTCCTTGTCCAGCTTGAATTATCTGTAAAGGAAATCTCACCAACAAAACCAACACCATCTTTAAGATTCAAATATACATCCCCTGTGAGAAGAGGTTTTTTACCCTCCCTTTCTTTAACAATGTAATTTTGAAACTCTTCCTTAGTCCAACTCTCCCCTTCATCACTATCAAAGTCTCCTTCAAGAACTACTATTTCCACCTTGGCTGATGATTCAGGGCCAGAATTAGCAATTTCATCAGTAAGAGCATCAACCACAGCCACCTTTATCGCAGAACCATCTTCTCCTTCAATTCGAGTACCTGTGAATACCGGGAGGGAGAGTGCATTGATGAACTTTAACTGCAAGCATTTGGGTTCTGAAGAAAATACATCTATCCCACAATTCCTGCAGAACGTGGAAGAAGAGTTGCATGAGACAGTCATCGCAAAGAAGTCATCTAGTGAACTAAGTAGTTTATCACTGAGTTGACAAAAAACCTTTTACATAGGGTATGGTATCTCACCGCTTAAAATCAATAACGTGTTTTGTCAGTGCCAGTTCAACTTCTTCCTTGACCTACGGCAGTAGAGAGCACAAATATGAAATTATTCTTCTATACTACCAGTTAGGTAGAAACAGTCAACAATTTAGATGGCCAGAAGCTACTGCAATTACTGTGAACCAACATGTCATAAACTATGGTGCCTTTATCAAAATGATCACGCAATTTGTCTGGTTTTGGATAATACCTTCAGTAAGAGGGAGTACATAAAAAATCATCATAGGACAGCCATTTAGCTGTCCGGAAATCAACAAAAGATAAAAAGATAAACAATATCAACAAGAAAAATATTCTTGAAGACATCTTATATAGCTTATGCAGTTAAGGGCTGGTTAACATGATAACATCCCACTTTCCCTTGTACTCTACCAAATACATTTAATTGCATTTAAACAAAAAAATTAGAATACCTTTTAGGAGTGATTGTACTCTACCAACTCCACTTTCCTTTCCAGCCAGTAAATAAAGACTTCCTGCTATAATTCACTCTGGCCTTCAGTCAATTACTGGTTTGCACACCAATTCAACACCTAAGTTCAATTACCATGGCCTATGTGTACCCATCCATGATTGAAATCCCATGGCATACATTTGGGCACTGAAGCCATTTAAAAGTTTTAAGGTGACTAGAATAATGCCCCTCTCCTGACATAGGATGCCCTTCTATCATACAACCTGATTCAAGGCCTCATGAAAGGCATGAAAACAAGCCACTATAATTATTTTGCAACAATGTGCAGCCATCTCATTAACTGGATATGCTATGCAATTAAATTCAATGTACGTTGCTTAAAATTTACCTAAGCGACAGATTCCCATTGTGAAAGCAATCAAGGAGAGAATCAAGTGAGTTTTGACCATAGTTATTGGATTCCGAGTCCAGGCTACAATACGTTTATAAGTGTTATTTTACATTAAAGATTATCATTAAAAACCATACTCTACATGCTATATGTGTCCAAGTGTCCTTTTATATAAGAAATCATCATTAAGAATTAGGTTTGTATGTGTTACACTAACTTGAGGGATGTAGGGGGCTTTGTAAATTCCAATAACAATAGTTGTGGCATATGTAGAGGCCTTTCAATATAACTCAATGTACTTGGACCACAATATAATGAAATAAATTTCAACAAATCCAACCTTGAGTGCACATGCACACACAATGAAAGATTCAAAATGCACTTACAATTTTACGAACCAAGGGCTCCAGCATATGTTGAAGTTTCCGAAATAACACCGCCTCTCGCACCACACTAAATGTCAATAACCAAAGGAAGTAAAAATATCTCATCATAAATTATCTAACAGCCTTTCAATTCAGATAAAAGAAAGATCATGCAGTAAAACTTAGATTACTTCCAAAGAAATATTTAGTCAAATTCATTCGATTTCTCTGCATCAAAAAGGTACACCACAATTTTCTTGCACAAAAACTCATGCAACCAGCTTCACAGTGGCTTAGGAAGATCCTCCATCTTGCACTTCTGCAAAGATAAGCCAATAGAATACTCTTCTTTTTTTGATGTAGTATAATGGTTTAATTTATCAAACATGAAAGCCAGACCAATCACATTGTACAAATGCATAACAGACTCGTCAACAATTTTTTTATGAAGAATCAATCTTTGGGTGCCCCCCCCCAAAAAAAAATTAAGGTATTTCCTTCTTTTGTAAAACAACATACTGTCGATAGCAGATTCATCCACTTTCACTTTGGTCCTCAGAAGTTCACCTTTAGTCAATTAAACATCGACGCTGTTGATCCTGTCATGATTTTTCAATTGTGTGGTCTTGATTACATGAGATAACTTCTCTGTTCTTCGTAATAGTCCCTATCAGCGCTTTGAGTGGGTAAAAAGTTCGAGAAAAGCTAACTAATTCTTCCACAAACATCAATTCTACATGGTTTCCAATATATTTAACATTCCCTTGGAAATTTCAACACTAGTTTATGGTAATGTTTCCTTGTATATTTCAGGAATATGCAGCAGTTCGCACATCCACTAATATAAAGGAGGACCGTTTGAGGAGGAAAGGGCAGCATCAAATCTCGAAAAATCTACTAAAAACAAACCATCAAAAACTCCAAATTATCGCACTGGCGAGGAACATTTTCAAAATTAAGTCATGCCCTCTTCATAATTAGCTCCAAAAAACATACAAAAATAAAAACAGCTTAGGGAGGTTTTACCTTCCGAAAGTAGGAAGTTTTCGACGCTTATCCTCCGGACTGTCCTTAGCCTCTGAACTCCCTTCATTCCTATCATCATCCTGATGTCTCTTCTGCGACATTTCAGAAATCCAGAGGCGGGAGCAACAGCGAAATTCGGCGTAATAGCAACAATATTCAAAGTAATATCGATCATTCAGTCTCAACGGAGTAGGTATATCAGGGAAGAAAGAGAACAACATGCGTTACTTATGGTTATCCTTCAATCTAGCTAACAAGCAAGGAACACGCGGAGTCGTAAATAAACGCTAATGTTGATATATGCTCCATAGTCTGCTGCTGTTACTGCACCTTCCAACCATCTCTCTCTCTCTCTGCCTGGCAGCGTCTGTTGGCACCCTCGAAGCCTTCTTCCTCAAGAAAGACGGATAGAGAGAGAGGGATTTGTATGGTGTGGAAGGTGAAAGAAAACAAAAATGGAGTCCGGATGAGGGCAGGGGATGAAGCGTGGATTCTGTGATGAGAGAGAGAAACGAAGGGGCGAGAGACGGGGAAGAGAGCGGGAGGGCGTCAGTTTGGGGGCCACCGAAAGCGCGTTTTAGAATTTTTGGAGGTGGTCATCAACGCGGTATTTTTCGTAATACTGACGTGTACAATTTGTCCACGTCATATTACATGTCACTTTCTGCTGCTTTCCATCTCAGCAAACGGTAGCGTCTATACGTTTATCAATAATTTTA
>JAODPA010091564.1:0-23440 GCA_025585075.1 Nepenthes mirabilis | reverse complement strand
TGATTAGTAATTAATAGTAAATAGTAGATTAATTCTAAAAGATAAATTCTCATTTAAAGAATAAAAAATCATTTTCGGAGTTTTAAGTTTAATTTTTTTATTAACCAGGGGAAAAATATTGCGTTTGCTATTTTTCATATACACACCAAATATCATAGAATATGAAAATTATTTTCTCATGCATACAGATACCGAAAAATATGAAAAACGGTTTCCAATGAGTTATTTTCGACAGACATGTCGACAGGACAGAAACAGAGACCCAAAATCTGGAAAAAAGAATCAGAACAAAAAATCAAGATCAGAAGGATTCATGTATAATTTGTGAGGAGCAGGCAGATGAACAGAGCAAACGAAAATGGCTGAGCTATTTGAGAAATGGCTGGCACTCCTGCTGTTGCAGCAACCGACAGTGGTTTGACATGGGAACTGGCTCGAGTCCGGCTGCAGCAGCAATGAAAGACCGGGTTCAATTCTGGTTGTGGCGGTGCTGACTTCATGTTTCTTGAGCGTCGCTGTCGTCTCTGACCGGGAAGCTTATGCCTCGAAGAGCGGGTATATTGTCCATATCATCCTTTGAGAACAATGGAAGGAACCATAATGCCTTCTTCTTGCCAAAGACCTTGATGAATAGAAACAGAGGAAAGAAACAAAATGAATAAAACCCAGGGAAAGAAAATTAAAGGTGGTAACTTCAACCCTGGTTCATCTGGAAGCTGATAACAGGCTAAAATCTGAGTGAAATGATAAAAATGGATTCATATTATCGGTCCTACTTAACGGACTAAAAGTTTTGTTATTGTTCCGATGGAAAGCCAGATTTAGAAACCTGCATGCGCTAATGTAACCGCAAGGCATTTCATTGAGCACAGGGCAGGTAATGAAATGGAAAATTTCCTTTTCCCCACTAGAATTTCATTGAGCATCACCACCAACAATGACGATTCCACCATATCCTCAAAAGCCACCATCACCATCACCGCCGAATCCTCCCCATTGACAACCCCATAATCATCCAAAACATCCCAAGTCTACCATTGAGCTGCCAGCCGCCAAAACCAAATCAACTGTTTTAGAGAACTGCAACTGCAACCAATTGACAGGGGTTTGGGAAAAGGTGACGTTAGGGAGACACTCTTGGAATACCATTTGGTTGATAAGATCTTTAACCACTAGGAGTACCTCCACGAATAAATGAGAGACATATACTTGAATGTTCTCTTGGGTTAGGTGAGGATAGAACTAATTTGATCCACCACATGCCATCGATATCATTCCTCAAGGTTTGACTGGAAAATGGCTTTCTTTTTGCCTTACCAGATCGAAGATCTTCGCGAGACGGCCCAAGCGAAGATCGGCACTCGAAGGCTTGAGGAGCAGCCCTCAGTAAAGCCGTGGAGACGGCAGACTCGCCAGTCAAGCACATCGTAAGGTTAACTATATGAGACCAGGAGGTTAAATTTGCTGTTCACACTAGCAAATCCAAGTAGTGATAGATTGATGGAAGGATGCCATGTTACTCAAAGTGTCCCAAGATGTCTATTGAGCGCCTCCAAAACATTTCTCTGGGAAGACTGCTTTATTTTACTTGAAAAGTCATACACTGAAAAATTGTATAATATTTCTTCCAACCAAACCAAGCTTGTAAATTTTGTCGGAGACAAATCAGATGATCCTTATGGTATGCGGATCCGTTGAGGGATTAGCAAACAGTCTAATGTCAGTAAAGGAAAATCTATCAATTTCCCTAATTGCATTCTCCATTGCACTATATAATATTATACTCGACCAAAACACTGGGAAAGAATGAATGAATTTCGGGTTCATTGCAACCCATGAAGATTTTACACTTCCCACCTATTCAAAATCATGAAGAATGGCTCTCGAAATTCAATTAGGTCTTTTGCCTCTATTTATTTCAGAGAAAAAGGGCATTTTGTAGGTACACTTTCTTTCTGTGCAATGCTTCTACAAAGCAGCCTCAGAAAGATAACAGATATGGCAAAGCATGTATAGTATGTTTCTTTTCACCTGCTCAAAATTCTCTTTCCATCCCAAGTCGTACTTCCACCGAACTGCTTGTTTCTTCTCATGGACCTGGAAAACAATCTTAGATGAGTATGAATAGCAGAATAAATGCAGATGTTAATCAATCAAGCTCAAAAACATGTCGCCATGTTACCGAACAGTCAAGGGTTCAAGCCGTATAAATGGCCTACTGCAAAACACAATATAAGATTGTATGCAAAAGACTCAGAAAAGGTTTGAGTTTGACCCTTTAACTAAAAAACTCTGTGCTTAGTAGGAGCTTCATGCATCGGGCTTCCCTTGATCAATATTGTCATAAAACGACTGTCATCTAGCTGACCAATGTTGTTGGTTATCGGGATTGTAGAGTAAACTTCTAAAATCAAATGCAGTGGGATACAACGAATTGAAATCATGATAGCATCTAACTATTATATTTGCGATACCCTCTCATCAAACTTAAAAAACTAAGCGGGAGTTTCATTCATCTAGCTAATAAAAGTCTGCAAACTAGCAGATCGCATGATCATATGGACACCAATCTGCCAAAATATAACCGGGAAGCATAGATTTAAATCCAAGGATTATTAAATGGAACAATTGCTGGGCTAGTTACCTCTATAGTTGTGGTGTTGCTTGACAGAAGAGATGCATGCATAACTAGGAAACAGATAAGACTAAGTGAAAAGGCCAAATTTAGAACTGCACGAAGGCACAATATCTGTAAGAAACACCAACAGTATGACAAAACAGAACAGCAAACCGGAGAAAAAATGAATCAACAAAAATTAAAGGACTTACCAAAAGCCAAAAACGTCATAGCAATATTGGCAGGCGATGAAGAATGACTCGTGCCTTTGCCAAACAACTTAATAATACAAGGCAGCAATACTAGCGTGTTCAATGTTGTCTCCAGAAATGTATACAACTGCATGGTCAATAAGCAGTGAGAAAGATGATGTAATGGTAACAATACAAAAGTTTATGAAAAATACTGCATTGCAATTTCACAGTAGAATCAAATGGGAACATCATAGAATTACGGGGCATTTTTGAACCTGTGTTAAACAGTGAGCAATATTTTCAGAGAACTTATTGTCTTCTTTTTGGATTTGGCTAATTTCATGGACAAACATATTGGTGATTCTAGTCAATACTCATCTTGTTTAACCAATTATGCTTATATCCCATCCAGTTGAAAAACAAGCGGAAATAATTATCCACAGTAAATTTTTCATAAACATGATTAGGATTCTGCCCAATGTGGCCAGTACACAAGAATTTCATAATAACATCAGTTTACGCAGCACAGGTTCCCAAAATTTATACACAAGTCTTTAGAGACATGGATCATCTACTTTTCTGTCTATTCCTGTCTAATAGTTAGTTATCGGCCTAATTGACATGAGTGGAGCAACTAGAATTTCCTCTTTTGAACCCAGGAGCTCAAGCAATCCAAACCCAGAAGTTTCTAGAAGTACTGCCGCTTTCATGCTGTCCAACAATTCAAGTTTCCTAAAACCTTTCTATATAGAAACTCATCAATCACCAAACAAGAAAATCAAAAAGGCTACAAACCTTTCTATATAGGAACCCATCAATCACCAAACAAGAAAATCAAACAGGCTACAAGAAGAATTCTTCATTCTTATGGATCAATTCCCTTTGAAACTTTTCAGACTAAGAGAGTTTGAAGTATAGTACTGTCTATGAAAACTACATTTTTTCGATATACTGTCTATAGACTAGCCTAATTTGTTAAACTCCAGAAGCCACAAGTTCAACAGAAGCAAAGGTATACTTTTCCTACAGCACAATTTCTCAAACTTAAACTTACCAAAAATAAGAGGAAAAACTTATAGTTGCGTGCTCCAACACAATTTACCACCCATACACAATGATGATCCATTTTCAGAACACATCTTTGGCCTGCAAGAAACATCGAAGTGTGACAGCAGATACGTTCAGGTTTTCAAAAATATGGTCACAGCTCACTTATATAGTTAGTAGCATCCATAAACCTATGCAAAGATTGTTATTTTTTTCCCTTTTCCAAATGAAAGGAAGCGGTAATAGTTGGAATCTATGAGTACATCCTTGACATATACACGAAAGTTAATACCACTAGCAAAACAAAACTAACAGAAGTCCCTGGCAACCAAGGATGACAAACATGCAAAGATGGGTTTTTCTTTAATGAAATGAAGTGGTTATTTTGGTTGAAAATTATGAGCAAAAACTCAACATATAATCAGGAGTTAAGATCAGCATTTATAACATTTCGATCCCCATTTGGATTATTTTAGTATTAATTGTGATTTTGGGTTAATTGAATGTGTTTTGAAATAATTATTATATTATGAAAATTTGAAAAAAATCAGACTTGCGGTGTGGCACTCGAAGCACGCCCTAGTGCCGGTTGGATATTAGATATATATATATATAAAAAAGGAGAAGAAAAAAAAGGATAAAAAGGGGTAAGAGGAAAGTCAGGCGGTAGAAAGCAGGAGTAGGAAAGAAAGAAAGAAAAAAGAGAAANAGAGGGGGGCGGTGGCCGAGAGAGAGGGAGGCAGAGGTGCGAGTGGTGCGCGCAACAATAGAGAGAGAAGCGCTGTTCGAGTACCTCGGAACATCCTTTTTTTTGATCTGTTTGGTATAAGGTTGAGACAAATATCTGAAACCTCTATTTTAGGTATAATTTAGCATCTGATGTGTTTTGACTATTATTTGGAGATTTTATTAATATGTATATTATTTTTATATACCTGATCTGCTTATCCTGTACATACATGTATGATTTACCGGTCAATTTGGGGGGTTTTTCTTTGGGTTCTGTGATTTTGGAAGGTTTTGCTATTTTTTGGAAGCCTGAAAAATTATCAGATACTGAATATTTTCATATCAATATATTTGTATGAAAATTAGTATGAAACCTACATTAAGCCGTATATTTTTACATGCATGTGTCCAAGGATTGTGGTCATTACTATCTGTTATCTCACTAGCTCCCGATGAAAAGATATTTATTATCTGAAATCTCTTTTCGTCAACAAAAAAATGCTCTATTGTAATGACCCATCCCTTTGTCCGGTATTTAAATGGAATTTAATATATTAGGACATCCAAATATATGAGGAATTGTACCGAAAATCACGAGTGGCAAAACATAGTGAGCACCCTTACCTATAGGAGACAAAATACATAAGTGGCCTAATATGTTGGCATTACCTGCATTTGATGTAGCCTAAGGTTACTAGGTTAGAAGTAACCATTTTCTCAAGTTAGTTTTTAAATAATCGGAATTTAGATTTAGTGCATACTTTACATTTTTGCATGGATTTGTTTTTGGACTCTGATTTGGACTTTGATTTTAAGATTCCCGATTTTGCCCAAAAATGGGTTTTATTATATTTCATATATTTGATTTTTATTATATGTTTGATCCGGATTTTGGGCTATCCGTCTCTGGCTCTATACCGTCTTCTATTATCTGCATACGTGATTGGACCACCTGGCTATTGGATTCTATCCCGAATCATGATTTGATCGAACCTCTGGATTGAACATCTGCTCGAACATCTGATTATCTGATTTACCCTCTGAATACTTCTGTTATATATATATATATATATAAGTTTTGAGAGAACTGTTTTCTGATCTGATATCTGTTTTAATTTGATATAAGATTTGACTACGAGATTACCATTAATTTTGGTACTATATTTCTGATTATCGGTAATTTGAATTTAATTTTGTCATTTGATTTGACATTTATTTTGGACCCTCCTTCTGATTTGTTGGACTCATTATTTATAAATATGATATTTGCTGAGCTCTAAACTTATGTTTTATGTTTTGTCCCTTCAAAATAGAGGATTAGACCATATTATAGGAGTAGGATCGAGATTCGGTGCAGCATCGCATTCTCTGGTGAGTATCATATTTATTTAGATAGATGGCATCGGTAGTGTATCAACAAGACCTGCTTTATGGATGGAGTCGGCTGAATGTGGGCCTTTGGACTGTATATTTACATCTATAAGGTTGATTTTTTTATGTAGATGAGTTGCTATTATTATTTGGTTATTCTCTTACGACTGTTTGTAGAGCAGATCATATTTATATTGTTCGAACGGTTATCCGATAAGATCCAGCTTCAATTTATCGGGTCCTATATATTGGGTTTATTACACCCAAATTTTTGGGACTTAACATTTATTATTGAATTTATTGGGATTTTTATTTTGTAAATAATAATTAATTAGACCTACTAAATTCCAAGTTTGTGATATCATTGCTAATAAAAACAAATCTAACAAAATCCTCAGAATCTCACTTACAGTAGCCTGAAATCTCATAAAAAAAGCAACAATCACCAACATAAAAGAGGAGATGAAGAGTAATTTTGCAGTTGGATTAGATGAACTAAAGAATCATGCCTAGATTAAAACAAGTATCCTCCCACAATCATATTATAATGAGGTATTTCAAAGCACATTAATATGCTAGAAGGATTCTGAAAGCAACATACAGACAGAGCAATGATGGCAGCGAGGCGGCTTCCCATTCTGGCAACGATTACAATAGCAAAAAGCAGGTCTTATCTCTCTTCCATCTGATGAAGACAGTCCATAAGTTGAAGATTCAGGTGCCACATAATCTGGCTGTGTTATGGGTGTACCTTCCTCCAGATTGTCCTCTATCACTGGTCTCCAGTTTCCAGGGACAGAGCCAGGGTCTTGACAGACTACCATAAAATAGCTCCATGTCAACAGTGTAAGCTACAAACAAATAATCTGTAAACAATTAGGAGAATCCAAGAAGTTAAGAGAGGATACTAGGTCTCTTATCCGAAGATGCAGCCATTGAAATAGCAAGGAGTTATAACCCAGCAGAAGTAGCATATATAGGCTGATGGCAGTAGAGTAATTATCCTGATAAAATACTCTTCCAAAAGGATGAATAGCTATATAACAGCAAAGATAAGTGGCTTCATCACGACCTCAAGGTCAAAGATTCACATAATATAAACAGCTTTGCTTAACTGCAATGACAATACCATGTATACCTGAACCTTTTGTTGGCCCAATCATACAGACTCATGCCAAAGTGAGAGAGTGAATTGGGTGGTAAAGAATTGAAACTACTAAGTGTGCTCCATGCACAATGTATGATCACATCGGTCTTCTTAGTGGCCACATAATACAATGCAGTCAATATAAGTACTAATAAACAGCTAGAATCAATAACACACAAAAGGACCACATCTCAATAAACACTCAGAGCACTGTTTAGTACCTTGAAATGACAAGCACTGTGAACAAGGAAAATATTCATAAGCAATTCAAATTCATAGTTTGTGTAGCACTAAAGTAGCCATGAATTTTTACGAAAAGTGGGAGTGCACCAAATACCATATCAAGACATACTAAAGCATCCTAATGCAAATTCAATTACCAAAATATATGTAAATCCACGAGATTTAAAATAGGAAGTTATGGAAGATACCATTGCAGTAAATCAAAGAATATAACTTCATACATATCTAAAATAAAATTACATAGAGAAATAGAATGATACACAATTATTCATAATGGCTCTAGACAAACTAAGTACATAAGTCCACTACAAGTGAAATAAATCAGTGGTTAGCAAGGTATAACATGCAACCAAGCAGCTGCACAACTGGTGGCACACAAGGTCTCTTCAAGATATACACCGTAACTAACGAAAAGAAGAGGAATAGGCTTAATATTTACTCAAGTGTTGGATGCCCACAAGGCAAGCAGTCAAATATTTTATTTATAATATGTAATCACAAAAAGATCAGGCAATGAAAGCCTATGATCAGCTAGAAATTATAACAGTTAGCTCCATGAGACTTACTAAGAAACTCATCAAAATAACAAGCGCACTTTATGGTGCATCTAAAATATTTTTCCCAGTGATTTCATCATCAAGACAAATAGATCTGGTTGAATCTCAGGCTATTTACAGCTTCAAAATCACTTATGACTGTTGGAGATGAACTGGGAAAATTTGGGAATGGCAGGAAATCTTTAGTGCAACAGTCAAGTAAGTTGACTAGAGAAGGTGCATGTGGGCAAATACAGCACGACAATTAATCTAGTAAGTGTAGGTCGACTAATTCTTCCACTGCGCACAACTTCTTTTCTCACGTCTACGGATAAATCTAGGGTGTGTTTGGTAAACTAGTGCTAGGTTGTGACTACACCAAGAAGCAGGGATAGCATTTGGTAATACTCTACTGAAACTTTGTTGTGTAAGTACTGCAAGCAAAAGATAGTGTTTAGAGGGCAGCCCTTGACTTGTTATTACAAAATCTGTTTCTTTGGATCAAAAAACCAACCCTAACAAAACTAAACCTTTTTCCTACGAGAAAAATTTTGCATATTTGGACCAGCTTTAACAAAAAAGGCAACCAGGGAAAAGAGCCCAAATTAATTGTTAACAAATCCATTAGCATTTGTGGAAAAAGAGCTGCAGGCATTTTTGAAAGCAAAGAGTTTGTGTTTCTTTTTTGCTGGATAATGTAGAGGCAAAAAGGGTTGCAAATGCACTCATAGCTTAGTCAACAGCTCTCTACAATGTTTGTCGAATATACTTCCATGTCAGCTTAGTGAATTGATCTTTGTTTTAATTGACTATTGAGTCTATACACCAATTTTATTTTAAACTTTTCCAAATCTCTCTTTGAGATACTTTTAATAACCTTTAAAATCCTCTTTTTATGGCAACTTCTAGAATCATTTTAGTAGAGCTATTTTGGTTACTCGAGGGTTCTAACAGAATGTACAAGTATCACTATTACCAAGTCAAGATTAGTTTTCTAGATTAGTCCTCATCAATCTTGTATTTGTTACAATTTTGATTATTGACCTACATAGCAACCTCATGCACCATGGGCCATTCGATGACTTGTACAAGGACTTGTTTGACATAGCTTTTGAGACAACAATAATAAAGTTTTGAGTCCCACTAAGTAGGGTTAATTATATGAATCTTTATTTTACTCTGCTTAGAGCAAAATTGCCTAAGAGCATAAGTAGTTTCATATTATTTACTATTATCACTCTAATGGCATATTTGGTTACTGAAATAGAATAAGGTAGAAATAGAATAATTATTCTCAGGAAACGGAATAAGATGGTAATAGAGTTGGATATTTCTATTCCAATATTTGGTTATTAGAATATAATAAGTTGAGAATTAATATTATAATATTTGGTATATAGTAAAAGTATGAGGAATATGGTAAAAATTTATATTAATGACTTTTTTACCTTTATTGAAGGAAAAAAGATTCCATAGTACTCCAGGCACACGGTGCCGGAGTAGTGGTACTTCCACAAGTCCCACCGACAGGCCTTCTCCCTAGGGTGGGCAAACGGAATGTCGGTCTAGTCATGGCTGCAGCTGCGGGTGTAGCGATGGACCTTGATCTCATACATCTGAAACTGGTCGGAGAAGTATGGGTCATGAATTTGAACAAATTTGGAAGGTGACGAATCGGAAAAGAAAAGAGTGACGAATGGCTAAAAGACAAAAGACGAAAGACGAAGGAGGAAGCAGCCAGATTTTTAAACGAAGGATAGAAGGACGAGAGGCAAAACAGTAATAATTCCAAGAATAATTATTCATTGGATATAAGGAATAAATAATATCAAAGAAAATTTGGTATTTTTTATTCTTTAAGTTGGACGAATATTTATTCCTCTGGGAATAATCATTTAGTGCAAAAAAAGAATCAAACGTAAAAATAAATATTTCACTGGTAATAAGGTGGGAATAGAATTTCTATTCCTACCAACTAAACATGCCATAAATTTTTGTAAGCCTACACCTATTTTATTTTTTCTTTCCTCAAACCTTAATTAAATCACCATTTCTTATTAACGTTTCATTTGGCCTACATTTTTAGTATTCAAACCACTTTAATTGTCCTTTCCTCTTCTTTTCTTCTATATATGCAAATTCCAAATTGCTACATATATATTTGTATTTCTTATCTTTTAGAACGATTGCACTTATTAATTTTGACATTTCGATCTCCACAACACCAACTTTTTTAGATGTTTAATCACCCAAATTCGGATCCATAAAATGCAACATATCTAATAGTTGCATTTTTCCTTCAAATTTAGAAAGACATTCTGATCACGAAGCACTCACAATGGCTTTGTCCTTTTAACTAGCGGGCAACAATCCTATGTCACATTGCCGTCTATAATTACTAAAATTGCATTATATGCATCCTTTTTACTCCTACTTATTTTAAGCCTTTTAGATTCAGAAGCCTATATCCTACTTTGTTTTTATCTATCAAAACAATATTATTTGAAACAACAAGTACAAAGGAACCCATCTTGAACATGTTTCACAAGTTCATCCATAACTAAAGCAAACAAGTTAAGGCTCAAAATTGGCCCTTAATTCATGCTTCTCTTAACGTGAAAAATACTACGTATTTTCTTCTACAGTTCTAAAACTAGACATATCCCTCTTGCAAATCATTGACAAGCTTTACATATTTTCCATCAGCTCTTTTCTTTTCTAACACCCAACAGCAGACTTTCATGTGCATTTCATCATAAGTCCTCTCTAGTGCAAGGGAAACCACGTGTAAACCTCTTTTTTCTCCCTAATTTTTCTATTAACCTTCTCAATGGATGTATAGATTCAATGAAGAACGCCTTGGCAGAAAGCCAAATTGATATTCAGGTAAATCTGTTTCCTAACTAAGTAATTGTTGAATTACTCTTTTCAACAATTCATAATATAACTTATTAATTTGATATCACAATAATCAGGACAAATTTGATTGTCTCCTTTCTTTTTATGTATAGGCGCTAAATTGCTTTTGCTCCACTCATCTAGAATTTTATGGTTCTTGAAATCATAAATGTAAACCAGTTAATCATCCACTCCACAATCTTCCAAATATTTCTAGGCTTCATTTGGTACTCTATTTAGTCCGATCGATTTACTAATTTTCATCCCTTTGAGGTCATATTCAATTTCTTGAACTCAAAATAAATTATTTAAAAAAATAATAATTTTCTCCTCACTAACTTCTACGAGCCTTCTATTCTATCTTAATATTGAAATAAATCTATCACTATTTCTTTATAGCATGGTCTTTTACTAATTTATGGTTATCTTCACCTTTTATAAATCTAGTATTATTTAGGTCCCTACTCCTTTCTCTTTCCCTGTGCAATTCATACATACCTTTCTCTCTCTCTTGAATCCTATCTTAACAAATCGCTCATTATAAGTTCAAAGCTTAGCATCACTTTGCTGCTTTCTTTGATAATCTTTTTGCTTCTTTGCATTTTTTGAATTTTTCCTTAACCCTGCAATATTGTTACATCTTATAACACTTTTTTTTTGTCGTCACTGCCTTTCGGACATCCTAACCTTCCTTAGAATCAACTCTTGCTTTGGATTCTCCTAAGGCCTCCTTTTCTAGATCCTGAACACTATTATCCATCTGATTCCAGCATTATTTACATGTCCTTTTCCGTTCACTACCCAAATATATTCTTTTGACAATATACGTCTAAATTTTATTATATTTTCTCCCTTCAAGTTCCACCATCAAAAAGAAATATGTTTTTTCCGATATTGGGTCCCCTCTTAAAAGTTATTTAGGGTACCTTGCTTTTCTTAATGTCAGTACTAAGTATTAACAGATCAACAAAGACAGCAAACTCTGAAATCATATCCCTTCCAAAACCAAATCCCTATGAGCTACTCATATCCCTTGCTATCGTACATTCTATGCCCATTTAAATATGCTCCTACAAAACATTTTCATCTATACATATCCTCTGCAGCATACCATTCCAAAATTTGTGAAACAATTTCAAAAAAATAAAAAATACTATAAAGAAGATATTCTCCAAAGAGCTTCCTAAATACTCACTGAGGTTTCTTATAAATTGCTCTTGAGTTTTTTTAATGATGTTTTCATATAGAGCCTTTTCACAAAAATACCTTAAACATGCTTTTGGCATAAGCTATTACAGCTTTTACCAAGACCACTACTCAAAATGAGACATAAGTACCCATAAACATCATTGATTTGCAAGGATTAGGCCCATATGGTGTTGTAACCCGATCATGTTGTTTATAGTTTAGTGGACAATGTTGAAATCAACATGTAATTATATCATATATATATATTCATTGCTACAACATAGTATCATTATTTTTTTCTAAAAAAAATACTTACTAAGCTTTTATTTATTTATAATTTCAACAGAACTTTTACATTTAATAGCACATTCTATAAATTACGTAAACTATTAACACAAAAGCTATCCTCATACTCTACAACAACATATAAAAATCCAAATCAAGGTCTTGTAATACGATATTCATTACTACTTTAGAATATGATAATTTGGCTGCTAATTTGGAATGTTAGAAGAAAAGCATCTGAACCAATAACTAATAAATAATTATCTAATAAGGAAAACAACTATAGAGAACAGCATCATATAAAAATCTAAGATATAATTATTGATAATATTATGTAATGTAATGATATATTTCATCAAAAGAGATTTCATAGAAAAAATCTATGAGAATTATATTTCTACTACTGCGAATCTAAGGTTAATGTATTTATGTCCACATTAATCAAGTAAACTACTTCATATTCAGACTACTCTTCATCACCCTATTGGCAATTTTAAAAACGTCTCACCACATGTCTATAGTTTGGCTAGTCCATCAATCACTGAAAATCTCAAATATTTATCTCATAATATAATACCCATAAGTTATATAGGAGAAATAAATATTGATGGGTCCAATCACAATATGGGCCAATCCGACAGCAAGTCCACTTGCCAGCAAAACGCAATGAGAAGTAAGACTTCGGAGTCTGTCCAACCAGCTCATCTACTGCAAGCCGGACCGGGAGGAAATGACAGGCCAGGATCAGCAGACAACATCTGCGACTCAACTAATGACGAATTAAGTCCACCCTCCACCTCGTCAATAGCAGACTAACAGCGCAGAAGACATTGGCGCAGCAGGCTTCAACCAATGGTGGTAGCGGTCAACCCTGGGGAACCACCGTGCCCACCGACCAACGTCAGGCCAGTCAATCCACATAAGAAACAGCCTGGTTCCTGTCAGCCACCACCAACTACAGTCACGTCACCGCTACGAGATAATATTTGACAACGGTAGCTCCTGTTAACACCCCAACGGTCGGCGAATCCTGACGGGACACCTGTCACGAGCTTTGGTACCAAAACCTTCTCTATGAAGCATTACAAAGGTCCCTCACTATCATAGGAGAGGGGAGAGGAAAAAAAAAGAGAGAACTCTCAAGCACACAAAGGGGAAATTGATCTTTAACGTAATCAACCTTTGAACAAAAAACAAGAGTAGAGAAAGAACCAAACTCTCTTTCCTAACACCGCTCTTCTTTCCCAAGCCGTTTCCCGTTGAGCGCATCTTAATGAGCCACTCTCCGAATGCAACACTTCGGGGCCTTGCCTTCCAAACATCTCAAAGCCACTCCCAGTCGAGTGCATTATAGGAGCTTAGTCCTCCTCCCACATTCCTCACGTACGTGCATCTTTACATTATTTTACATTCTCTTATCTTTTTATTTCCTTGGAAAGATTTCTCAGTTGAGCGTCGGAGGATAAATAGAAAAATGAGTCATACCAATTCTCTGATATTTAATTTGTTGTTTGTGGTGCGTAAAATCCAGATTTGCAGAGACAGAGACCGAACCCACTCCAATTCGACATACGGTGGAAGATTAAGTGGCTCCCTAATTCATATAACAATTAAAACATTGGGACGCATCATTGGCGCCGTCTGTAGGAAGTGACGTAAAAATCTAACCACCACTCACTGCACTTACAAAAGCAGATATGGTCAACACTAAAGCGCAAGCCAATGTACCGGTCAGAGACACTGCCGCCCAAGGTGACAACCCCTCTACGGGTAGTCATGCCGATGAGCATCCCAAGCCCAACGTTTGCATGCTGGCTGCCCAGATAGAAAATGTATTCAAAATGCTCCAGAGAATCAACAACCGTCTGAAAAAGTGACCATTGAGAGCTCCAGCCCCCATCAGACAAGCATCAGCTTCAAAGAAGAGCCAAAGGCCTAAGCAACTAGTCGACAAGACCCTAGGGCCCGACGACTCTGGGACCTAGGAGGCCTTGACCAACAGGGCTCGGATGCGATCGAGGGGCAATCCTAGCCATGAGACGTGAAAAGAAAGCCATGAGCGGCGGAACACTCGCTACTCCCGTGTGACTAGAGACGCTCAGCCCAAGGAGAAGCTTCCCACATCAAGCAACTACTGAGGGCTGGGAGTCACGCGGGGGCGCAACCCTCTCCAAATCACTCAGAGCTGAGAACCTTCTTCAACACTAAGAGGGTCGCATCCGTCTCTCGAATGGAGGAAAATGTGGAGAAGATATGGCAGCGGGTCTTCAGGGGTGACACCAGTGAGAGAGTAGCAGATCTGAGAAGGTCACCTTTCGCGGTGGAGATCCGCACAGTCGCTGCCCCTCAAATTCAAGATGGCGGCCCCCGAGCTATACAACAAAAGTGTCGACTGAATGGATTACCTAGACAACTTTCACACTCTGCTGAGCTTCCAGGGCCTAAGTGAAGCTGCCATGTGTCAGTGCTTCCCATTAATTCTCAAAGGAGACGCACGCCTCTGGTTCTACAGTCTCAAGCCGAACTCTATCCGGTCTTCAAGGAGCTTGCCGACTGCTTCCTATCTCAGTTCGCCTCCTGCCGAAGGTAAAGCAGCCATGGCAACTAGTCCGACTTTAGAAACGATAAGACGAGAGCTTGAAACATTTCCTTACACGGTTCACCGCCGAAGGCTCGAATGATATCCGGGCTCACCGACTAGGTGAAGCTCAATGCCTTCATTGCCACTCTGAAGCCAGGCGATTTCTTTAAGCACTTGACCCACCAGAATCACAAGACTTTTCGAAAGGCCAAGGCGATCGCCTGAGCCTACATAGCGGCAGAGGAAACCAATGAAGCCAAACGCCCAAAATGCGCAGACCGGCCACTAGAGAGGCTAGCGAACGAGAAGAGGAACAGGGATGACTGCTGTCCACGAGGACCACGCAAGCAACTGTGTGTCAAGCCAAGCGCCCAAAAAGAACTCCGACCGCAGACCCTGATTCCTTTGACAGACACCACACAAACATCCTGATGTAGATTCGGAACGAGAAGCTCCTGAAATGGCTAAAGGCGCTGAAGAACCTGAAGGGAGGAGATCAGTCTAAGTACTGTCGCTATTATCGATCTCTAGGTCACAGTATTGAAGACTGTCGGATGCTAGCGAACGAGAATAAGAGAAACGGGGACGACTACTGTCCCCGAGAACAACGCAAGCAGCTGTGTGTGGAGCCAGGCGCTCGGAAAGAACTCCGACTACAGACCTTGACTTCTCTGACCGACACTGCACAAACATCCTGATGCAGATCCGGACGAGAAGTTCCTGAAATGGCCAAAGGCGCTGAAGAACCCGGAGGGAGGAGATCAATTTAAGTACTGTCATTACCATCAATCTTCGAGTTACGGTATCAAAGACTACCGGACACTGCAGAAAGAAGTCGAGGAGCTGGTCCAAAGGGGCCATCTTACTAGTTTCTTCTGAAAACTGGGGCAGGCCCAGAGGGGACAAGCGAAGATGGAACAGAGTAGCCAAGGAACCGAGTCGTGGCTAGGGTCGTCAGCATGATATCCACTCATCTGCACAAGAGTGACGCCCCAGACTGATTGGGAAAAGCTTCTAACAGCAAAAGAGTAAGGATAAGAGTTAGGAATGATATCATTAGTTTTAGCCACGATAATATGGCATATGTAATAACCCCCCACTCAGACCCCCTAATTGTATCAGTACTCGTTTCAGACGGTACCCTGTACTACCAACTGAAATGAGTATTTATTGATAATGAAAGTTCTCAAAATTTGTTCTACATGGATGCTTATTTTAAACTCGGTCTGAAAAGGACTCAATTGAAGCAGGCTGAAGGGCCACTGTACGGACTTGACACCGACCCAGTTCCCGTCCAGGGCTTGGTCCAACTCGAAGTCACGCTGAGGGCTTACCCCAGGACAGCCTCCAAGATGCTTGTGGTGGACTTCCTCTCGGTCTACAACGATGCTTTGGGACGACCATGCTAGACAGCTTTTGTGGCAGTAACGTCAATACCTCACTTGAAGATAAAATTCCCGACCCCATTCGGCATTAGAGAGGTCCTGGGTGACCAGATGACTAGTTGGACCTGCAACTTGGCCCAAATAGCTCCAGCAACCGTCGGCTATCCGACTGGAGACCTTGACCTACGAGATGAGGCCACCCTACAACAGGCTCAGGCCGACGAGTCCACAGACCAAATACCCCTGGACCCTAACGAGCCCGAAAAGTTGTGCAAATCGAAAGATCCTTGACGGGTTCCGTGCGAGACAACTTGATTACCTTCCTCAGAAACAACTTCGACGTCTTCGCATGGACGTCTGCAGACATGTCTAGGATACTAATCAAAGTAATGGTCCACAAGTTGGGCCTGAATCCCGGTTACAAGCTCGTTTGGCAGAAGTGAAGGAACCACTCGGTTGAGAAGTTGATTGCTGTTCGCGAGGAGGTAAAGAAGTTACTTAACGAAGGCTTCATCGGAGAAGTTCAATACCCGGATTGGTTATCCAACGTCGTCCTAGTGAAAAAAAGTAATGGAAAATGGCGAATATGCATGGACTTCATCGATGTGAATAAGGCATGCCCCAATGACAGCTTTCGATTGCTGAGGATCGACCAACTGGTAGACTCCACTTCCAACCACGAGTTGCTAAGTTTTATAGATGCCTACTAAGACTACAACCAGATTAGGATGAGCACGAAGGATGAGGAGTATACCTCATTCATGATAAACTAGGGGACCTACTGCTATAAGGTCATACCTTTCGGCCAGAAAAATGTTGGAGCTAACTACCAACAGCTCATAAACAAGATATTTGGAGCCCAGATCGGTCAAAACGTGAAAGTATACGTAGACGGCATGCTCGTCAAAAGCAAAGTCACCAACGACCACGTTTGTGACTTGAGCGAGACCTTCAAGGTCGTTCAGGCTCATCGGATGAAGCTCAATTCGGTCAAGTCTACCTACCCATAGTACGTCGCGATAGGAAACCAGGCGCCGCAGGAGGTGAATGGGAAGCAATTCTCTGACAAGAATGAATAAAACACCTCCGCCAATGTCAGAGAAGTTTCCCACTCGAAGGCTCCATCTCCAACAAGTTATGGCGATGACCACCAAAGAAGAGATTGAGGCAAGGTTACTTCCCAAGATATGAGAAAATCCAGAGAAACACCTGTCCTTAGGAGATCCCTTTGGAAGAAGACGTCTGAACACCAGCCGAAGGTGAAAAATAAAGAGGACCCTACAACCGAGCTGTCGAGCATGGCGGCACGAGAACAACCAGAGTAGGATCTGGGCAGCACGAGAAGAGCCAGAACAACAGCGACACCGTAAGCTCCAAGTGCATCTTCGAATTTCCGAGAGCTCCATCTGATCCCAATTCAAGGAAATGGAGGTCCCGAGACAACCTCGAACTCCCACATCACTTAACTGGTGTAAAGATGAACCTTGAGACAGAGCAAGAAGCCCCTGAAGCCCCTCCATTTATAGTCGAAGAAGAAAGATGGCAAGCTCCCAGTGAAAGGACATGTCAGCCAATGACTGGCAAGGAATCAACGCCAGGCCTCGGTTCAGAACAAAATCATTCTAAACAGGGTATTGAATCCTTGCACCATTGTACGAAAAGCTGCAAAGCGCTAGGGGAAGGGGGGTAGCTCTCGAGAACTAGCGACTGAGGTGTCTAGGGAAAAGACATGTGAGCAGGCTCAACAGGCAACATCTCATCATATGACATGCCGAAGACCGAAGAGGCCCAACTCCTAGGCATGTGTGGTTAGTGATGGGTCCAATCATGATACGAGCCGATCCGACAGCCACCCCACTTGCCAACGAAGCCAAATGAGAAGCAAAGCCCAAGAGACCATCCAATCAGCACATCTACTACGAGCAGGCCCAAGAGAGAACGATAGGTCAAGATTAGCAGACAACCTCTACGACTCAGCCAATCACGACCTAAGTCCAACCTCTACCTTGTCGATAGCAGACTGGCAACGCAGAAGATGTTGACATAGCAGGCTCTAGCCAATGGTGGTAGCAGACAACTCTGAGGAACCACTGTGCCCGCCAACCAACGACAACCCAACAAATCCACGCAAGAAACAGCCTGACCTCTGTCGGCCACCACCAGTTGCGGTCACATCACCGCCACAAGACAAAATCTAACAACGGTGGCTCCCGTCAACACTCTAACAGCTGGTGAATCCTGACGAGACACCTATCACGAGCTTTGGCACCAAAACCTTCTCTACAAAGCATTACAAAGACTCCTCACTATCGAAGGAGAGGGGGGAGGAAGAAAAAAGAGAGAAAAACTCTCGAGCACACGGAGGGAGAATTGATCTTTAACGGAATCAACCCTCGAATGAAAAATAAGAGTAGAGAAAGAACTAGACTCTCTTTCCTAACATCGGTCTTCTATTCTAAACCGCTCCCCATTGAACGCATCCTTGTGAGCCACTCTTCGAGTACAACACTTCAGGGCCCTGCCTTCTGAACACCTCAAAGCCACTCCAAGTCGAGTGCATTATAGGAGTTCGGTTCTCCTTTCACATCTCCTTCATAAGTGCAGCTTTGCATTTTCTTATATCTTTTCATCTTTTTATTTCCATGGCAAGATTTCTGACTTAAGTGTCGAATGATAAATCGACATATTATTATTTATTAAAGTCACATTCAAACAAATAAAAACTGATGGGATTATCCCAAAATATATCCATAGAAAATTATTTATATGCTCGGTACCCTAAATAATCACCAAAATATTTTTTTCTACCACCAAATAATTAATTATTATTCTCAAATAATATATTAAAATACCCTTATTTTCCATTTTGTCTCACACAGCAGCACGAAGAACCTGCTCTACCGCGCTGTAGCCGCTCCCCTGCACTGATGAACAGTGCCATGAAGAGCCCTAATAGAAGTTGAGCCTCTGTTTTTCCATGAGGAATGGCCACGGTGCTGCTCCTTCGAAATTTGACTTATTCTCTAACATTTGATACATAATACTTATCCAAATCATCATATATGATCCTTATATTTATATTAAAACCGAATTTACATATCAAATGTTACAAGTCGACCCTTGATTCTATGAATTTTCTTGAACCCCCTGTTTTTGCACTATCTTTGGATTTCCCTTAAAGTTAACCATATGACAAAGATTTAACACAAAAGGATGATCATTCAAAATATTAGAGAGGTATTCGATCGCAAAATAACAAGAAAATTAAAAAATTACTTGCCCAAAATTTGTTATTTAATTTCTTCTTCTTTCTCTATTTTTCGACTCCTTGTCCTCCTCTTTCTCAAATTTTGGTTTCCAGTTCTTGCCATGTTAGCTTTAATTTGACTTATATTTATAATCCACTGATCCTAATCCACCTCATGCTCAGCTTGTTGCAATTTTCTTGTTTGAATTCCAGCTAATTAATTCTAATTTTGGCACGTCCTCACTAATCCTCTATTTTATACCACCTAACCATTTTCAACCATAATTCTAATGATTTCACCCAGTGTTGTTGCAAATTTTTGAGCTTAGCCAAATGGATTTAATGCTTGCAAGCCACGAATTCGTCATCCACCGATTCCACCACTTTTTCCTTATTATTAATGTCGCTATTATTGTCGTTTGTTGTTATTGTTGTTATTAAAATTGAAGGTCCACTAAAATTTATCAAAGTAAAAATATTACAGTAATACCAATCAGTTTAACAAATACCTAAATAGATACATTATATTATTAAAAAATATTCAGAATATTAAATATGGTTTTGCAGAACCACCATACTTTTCTGAGATTTACTTCAACAATCTCTTTTGTATGATTTATAAATTCTATGATCTGCATTTTATTTCTTGGAGAAACGCTCAAATTTACAGAATACTAGGCATTGTGTCCTCAAACCAAGTAAAAGTTCATATCTAATCTAGTCACTGCAGATAAAACTCTTCTCAAATTCATCTCATACCAGGTAAGCTAGAAGCAGCAATAAGACAAACGAGACTAAGCTGCTGGCTACGAGACCTGACATAGCAACAGGTAGTGAGTAGTAATAACAACAAATTATTACTAAGCCAAAAAATAAAAAAATAAAAACCAGCCGAAAACAATAGGCAAGCAGTTGCAAGGAGCTAGGGAAACTGAAATTTGGATTGTTCAGCTCACCAGAGCGTGGAAAACGACGAGGATGAAAAATGCGAGGAACGACCGGAAACCGCTGCGAAGCAACTGTGGTCCCAATGCGAGGATGACGACGGTGTAATATGATACGCCGATGATCGCGAGGACCAAGACAATCATCAAATAGCCGAGCGATTTGAGCCCGGAGGAGTACTTAAAAGGGTTCACAACCATTCGGGGAATACTTCGCCGCCGGCCTAAACTGAATTGAGGGACAATTAGAGCTGTGGTTGTACTCGTTCGCAGTGGAAAAAGGCGTTTCCACATCCCACAAGGTTTCGATTCAAATATCGTTTGCTCGAGTTTAGGGTTTCCTGTCCCTGAAATCAAATTGTTGTGATCACCGAGTAAGATTCGGTCTGAATTTCTCCAATTGCGAGTACTGTTTAAAAAATCATCTATCCAATAATTTGATCCAAAACCGTTACACTTAAATTGACACGACTTATTACTACGAAAGATCCACAAACCACCAGCTTACGACGAGATGTAAATCAACCAATTTGTTAGGCTCAGAACGAAAGATAAACCCACCGAATATTGCTAATAATACAAAGGACCAAAGATTGTATAATAAATAAATTTGAACGATTAATCTTGACAAACGATTACACAAATTGATAGATAAATGATCAGATTAAGTGATTAATAAATAAACCTAATAATCAAACGTTAAATTTAGAGCTTTTACAATGGTTAGACCATTCAATTTCCAACTGATATAACTTCTTAATTAATGCGATTACATATATATTCAAGAACGGTATATTAATTAATAATAAAATTATAAATATGACTATTTTTCTAAAATATGGGAGATTAAATTTGAATCACTCATAAAGATCGTAAGTATAGAATTTTAATCCTCTATATATTTATACATCCCGTACATTTCAAAGCCAAGTTATCCATTTCTCACTCTATCCTTCTAAACCGCAGCGTCTCTTAATTTTTTATTTATTTAGAAGAATTTTTGAATTAAGTGTCGAAAGATATTTTAGAGAACGAATTTTATATTTTTTGACTTCTCATTAATGGTTATAGTATGCAGGATTCAGATTAAAAAATTCAAAAAGACTAACTCAATTCTACTCGAATTACTATCTAAATTATATCGGGGAGGAACATTCGAACAGCGTTTAAAGTGCATTACTCAAATTTTTATTCTAACATAGTTGTAGCTTAAATTCAACCTTTGAGTATGAAGGTCGGTCTTGGATACAGTTTAAAATAAAATTAGTTTGACTCACAAGTTGTTAGTTTATGAAGGTCCACAAACTGTCAGTTTATGGTGGGTTATGAATCAATCAAGTTATTAGATTTGAAATGGAAGAGAATACAGTCAAACTATTGAATATTTGAATGGTCAGATTGTTGGTAATATAAAATATTAAGGTATCGAACAACTGTATAATTAATAAATCCAAACGATTGATTATAATGAAATATTATATAAATTGAATAATAAACGGTCGGATTAAGTGGATAGTTAATGAGCCTAATGAGTAAATGTTAGATTCAGAGTTTATATAATGGATGGATCATTTAATTCTCAATAAATATAATTCTTCAATTAATATATAATCATATATTTTTAGGGTGAGTATGCTAATTAGTAATAAGTATATAAATACGTCTATTTTCTTAAAACAAGCGGGATGAAACCCAAATCATTTATAAAGATTGTAAGTATAGAATATTAGTCTTCTACACACCTGCATATCCTATAGATCTTGAAGCCAAATCTTCTATTTCTCACCTGATCTCTCTAAAAATCAACCTGATGTAATGGGCTGGCCTAAGGAAAGGTCAACGGAAGCCCAGAAAGGCCAGTCAACATTTCTGACGGCCCAGTAAGAAGACGGGCTCAGGAACTAAAAGGCCCAAAGACGGTCAACGTTGGCATTGACCGTCCTGGCGGCCAACTTACTCACAAATGGTCAACTCGGCGTTGACCAGTTTGTTGGGCCTCTAAAGGCTTTACAACAGTGATGGGCCTATTCCATTCTGGGCCACAGCCCATCAGTGGATCGCCCGCCGCTCTCCACAAATGCGACCAACACGCTGACGGTCAACTCAGACGTTGACCGTCCGCTTCCTACATGCTGGGCCCAAACAAGGCTCTTCTACAGTAATGGGCCTGATTCACTCAGGCCCATAGCCCATACGGAGGCCAGCGACGGACGCCTTTCATGAGGGCAGCCAACAAGCACGCAGACGGTCAACCCAGGCGTTGACCGTCCGCGCTTTACACATTGGGCCCCAAGAAGCCTTCCAACGGTAACGGGCCTGACCCGTTTAGGCCCATCAGTCATACAAGGCCAGTCACGATCCTCCAAGGATATTCCACGATCTCAAAGGGAATATCTGCAAGATTGTCGTCCTTCTAATAAGGAAGGCACCGGATCCTCTCAATTCCTTGCCAGCGAAGGAACCTTAACGGTAACCTGCTAGGAAGGAAAGAAGCTAACTTAGAAAGTGGTTGACCGCCTGAGAAGGAAACAATCCTCCACAATTGGGCAACCAGCATCAGCCTCCAGAAGAAAGGCCGACAGCAGATCATGATGACGATCCCTCCTTCCAAAGGAGGGGGATCGCCATCTTTGCTATAAAAGAGGCCCTGGATCCACCATCCAGGGCATGCTTTCAATTACGCTCTCAGACATTGAAACTCCGAGAATTGCGAAAGCTCTCGGCAACTAAAAACACGTCCGTATTCAACCCTAAGTGCTCTGAGAAGCAAGCTCTGGTTCCCAGCAGCCAAACTCTCAAACACAATCGAACTCCAAGGCAACGAACGGGTCATTACACACGTTCTCTGCCTTCCTACCTTCCAGATACGAGAAAGGACCCGCGCCTTTCTGACATCTGGAACATGACACTCCTTTCCCCTCTCCCATTGCTTTCTCTCTCTTTCAGTTCCTTCCAGTGAAGGCTATTTGCTGACTTGAGTGTCGGAGTATTTTCGGTGGGATTACCTCCCGCCGTAAACGCTGACCTC
>JAODPA010091553.1:0-23440 GCA_025585075.1 Nepenthes mirabilis | reverse complement strand
TAAGTTTAAAATTGACATTGTTGCGTTCTGGTTACACGGGGACCGAGAGATGCAGAGGTGCGTCCAGTCAGATCCGTGGTCTCCAGGCAACACAAGTGATTGAGGTGTTGGACACGAGATGAAGATTGAGACCGGATGTTTTACGTGGAAAACCTCCTCTTGAATGGGGAGGAAAAACCACGAGACCCAAGGCCTGGAAAGAGCTTCACTATATGGGTTGGAGATTTTACAAAGTATAGTTGTGAGAGTTAATCCCTTCCCTATCTCACGTTTCGTATTTTTCTCCTGAGGAAGCTAAGCTCGCTGGGAGCCCTTTTACTCTTCTTTGGGGAGTTGATTTTGGAGAGAGAGAGAGTGCTCGGCCGAAATTTGGGACTCAGGGTTGTAAAGTCAGGAAAGCTCTCTCGTGGAGTTGGTTCTTTCTTTTTTTCCTCTCTCGCTGAGAGGGGCCTTGCTGGGTATTTATAGGAGAAATCAAGCAGTTGGGGAGAAGACACGTGGCGTCCATCCGTCCGTTGAGGAGCTGGTCCACCCACTCCTTTTAATGCTATTGACGTGTGGGGAGTGGCATGCGGACGGCGCCGCTGCAGCATCTGAGGGTGTCAGGTGTACAGGATCTAGATATCAGCCTTGATTTGACTAGGTGTGCCATGCGAGGACGGCGACTGGCAGTAACTGCAGGCTTTCTTAGAAACCGACGAAGTAGGCTAGCTGGCATTTCCGGTTATGAACGAGCGGTCCTCGTCCAGCTGTGATGTTCTTCGTAAGTTGGTGAACTCGTGAGGTGAAGCGGCTCTTGGGGGGCCTTTTGGGGAAAAGTCCGAGCGTCTCTTCCTGGCCGCTTGGGCAATTTCGCCAGCCTTCTCGGGCTCTCTGTCCTTGGGCTTCTTACTTGGGTCGCCTGAATATCTCTGGGCCGTACTTTTATGGGCTTTCACATTGAGGCCCAACAGACATATTATTAGGTAATAAACTCTTAAAGCACAAATTTTTAGAATTGGATCGAAGAAATTTTTGGTGAGAATGAAAAATTTTGAGTAATATGGTTTTCTTCCCAATAGGTACACCAAAGATGTCAATCAAGTCATAGCGCATAATTAAATATTGATGGAAGATAAAGCCATTTGATCTTACACACACTAACTTATCAACTATTAGAAAATACATTAAAAAAAAAAAACATCAATGAAATATGCTAATAATCCAAAAAGGTGCCTTAACAACGATGAAATGAGTGTAAATGATGATCATTGTAAATTTGTTTACCTTTATATTTTACTTGCCAAACGAATGGAACAAAAATAGCATATATCAACATGCATGGTTCATGTCCTTAATTGATAAGGGTGATTTAGGTTACGCTGTATTGAGTGATTGTATCTAACACACATATGTTATGGGTAAGACTACATATTCAAAGCTTATTGTTCATTCCCATATCTGTAGTTAAAAAAAAACTAGTAGTAGTATCCATCACCATGTAGCTCATTAATATCCATCACCATGCACCATGCAAATAATATTTAAGGATCATACAGCTAGTTAATTTTGCCGAGGAACAAAATGAAAGATATGAGATCATACGTGTGTGTGCGCGGGTGTGTAAGGTACCGTACGTAGGTAGCTTCTAGGCAAATTCACCATCCCAGAGTTCTTGAAGTGACTTGTAAGGGCCTTTCTCAGAGACAAAAGTTGATCCAGGAAAACCTTTTTTCTGTGAAATTAGTTGTATCTTTAGCAGATCCTCGGTCGAAAGCTTCCAATCAAATATCGCAAGATTTTCCCTCATTCTCTTTTCATTGAAGCTCTTCACTACCACGCTTACTCCCTGCTCGCACGCCCATCTCAGACAAACCTTCAGTTTAAAATCATAATATTGATATCCTATATAGACAAAATCATCTTTTATGATCGAGTTAATTAGTTACTTGATAAGGAAAAAGTTAGGACTCTCTCTTCCTGTATATTTATCTATAATGCACAGCTTACTCGTACTATTAAAAGGTCATGAATTAATGTGTTGATGTGCTTGAATTATTCAATCTCGATCGAGTATAATAAGCCAATGAATGATTTAATTATTTATGTATAATTTGCCTTTGCAGTTGTAACATAGCTAGTAAGGGTAGCTTGAGACTTCACGGTTGATCTCTATCAACTCCAGACAATGAGTTATTTATTTATATAAGTAAAAATTTGTTGGCAAGGGTGTATTAGTAGGACTGGTGGTTAGACTTAACAATTAGGTCCGTCATTAGAAGTTTAATTCTCACTGCATTGTCTTTGTTTGATAGGCATTATACGTTGGGCTTTTACTAAAACCACAATTTAGCAGGATTGGAGGTACTTGGCGTCATACATAAATATACAATACATATTATGAGTGGTGTTTGCATGGGGGGACATTCCTTGAACACACTCCAATGGCCTAACATCTCATGCATTTATCCAAACTAAAGAATTTACATCAAAATAGATAAATAAATGTTATTGGTGGGGAAGCTAGTGGCGAGCCGGTCCAAAAAGCATAAGTGGCCCAAAATCAACAATGATCCATTTATACCTGGGACGGTCAACACTGTTATTGACTGAAGAAGCAGCAAGTAGGCCGGTTGCGGCCCCGGATAAACGCGACCTATATTTAAATCGGCCCACGCACACCTTTCTATGCCTTAACAATCGTCTACCCTAATTCTCCGCATCTCTGAAAAAGACAATTTTCACTGTAACGGCAACCTCCCAGAATTAGAGAGCATCCCGAGAGGAAGGCGCACGAATCGGTGCACAATTCACAGTGGGAACCCTAACGGTTGCTATGCGAGGAAGGAAAGGGATCCACATTCTTGACCGTTAAGCCAATAATGGCGCTCGGATTCACCTAGGAAAGGCAGTGATCCTAGCAACAGGCGAGCATCCTGCCTTGTTACGTAAGAAAGGCAATAGAGGACCATGACTATAAAAAGTTATGGAGATTCACTCCACAGGCATGCTCTCACGCCTACTTAACGCCCTCTAACAAACTAAAGTTTATAAAATCTCTTTACGTTCTCAACCTTTTCAACGCTCGCTCCTTTTCTCTCTGCTATTGGTTCCCTACGAACCGAGTACTGAGGGAAAGCTGCTTTGTGCAAGCATCCTCAACTTGAGCCACTCTTTCCACAAGTGCACCTCCCACCAACGTTTTCAAACACACTCCAAGCATTCATCTTTCCATTCACTACATTTTGCCTTCCCATCCTCAGAAGGCTTATTACTGATTTGAGTATCGAAATATTTTCGGTGGGATCAAATTCCGCCGTTACCTAACCTCTCATTTTAAGTTGTAGTGTGCAGGATTCTAAACTTGACAGACGGAGACCGAAATCAGACTGACAGTTCGATTCGAACTCGTTCAAAATTTGGATCGAGGATGCATTATTGGTGTCGTTTGTGGAAACACTGATTAAAAGCCGGTCAGTTACATCCTTCAAACTAACATCATCCAACAAAATGGTGAACACTAGGGCTCAAGTTCACGTTCCCACTAAAGAGGCTGCCTCCCCCGACCACGACCACTTAGCTGGTAGTTAGGTTGGGGAGCAGTTTGTCCTACTTTTCCTTGTTATGGTGGAGCATATGAATAAAATGTCTCAAATACTCCAAATACCTTACACACGCTAGGGTAGGAAGAAGCAGGGGGCTCAATCCTCCTCAGAGCCCATTCTGACCTTCAAGCGAGGAGGCCAGAGGAAGAAGAGGCTAGCCAAGGAGATTTTGAAGTCGTGCAACTCTCACATCGCGGCTACCTCCAATGCCCAGAGCCATTCAAGGCTTGAGGTGCACTTGGGCTGTGGGACTCCAGATGAGAGTCCCAAAAGAAGAAATCCCCGATACTTTTGCGACGAGAAAAGGCCTCACACGTAGGAGGGAGTCTCCTGGATTGTCCGAACCTCAAGCGGTAGCAGCCGGCCGGAGACACGCAGCACCACAGAAATAACGGAGTTGCGAACTTATCTTAACTCCAAGTGATCTAGAAATTCCACCCGAGTGGAGGAAAAGGTTGAGAAGATCTAGAACCACGTGTTCAAGGATAATGACAAGCACACCGCCGATCTAGAGAGATCTTCTTTAACCACTGAGATCCTAACTCAACTAATGCTAGCTAAGTTCAAGATGCCGGCTCTGAATTCCTATGATGGGAGCACTGATCCAATGAATCACTTCTGCACCCATCTAAGCTTCCACGGCATAGAGGAGGCAGCAATGTATTGATATTTTCCCTTCGCCTTGAAGGGGGATGCCCGGATCTGGTTTCATCGGCTTCTTTCGAATTCGATTCAGAGTTTTTGGGATCTCATCAATCTCTTCCTAGCCTAGCATGCTTCCAACCGCCGTGAAGAGAAACAGCAGTGGCATCTCGCCCACATCAAGTAGAAGTAGGGCGAGAATTTGAGGAAGTTCCCGGAATTGTTCATGGCAGAAGTTAGGAGAATTCCTAAACTCACCAAAGAGATAAAGCTTGGCAGCTTCATCTTTGCTTTATGGCCGGGCCACTTCTTCAAGCACCTAGTATACAAAAATCTACAGACCTTTCGAGAAACGAAAGTCATCACCAAAGCGTATGTGGTCGTTGAGGTGGCCAACGAGGCAAAGCGTCCAGAAAGTACTGACCAGCTTTACACTTTTCTGGCAGAGGGAAAGAGGAAGAATGGGGGCGACAATAACCCCCGAAGGAAGTAACCCAGGATCAGCCCACCAATTCGGAAGGAGTACAGGCTCGTCAACCCAACTCCACTAAATGATACACCGGCCGACGTCCTCGTACAAATCCGTGAAAAAAGTTTACTAAGTGGCCAAAGCCACTGAAGAACACGGAGGGAGGAGATCCAACAAAATATTATGATTTTCATCGATCTCAAGGGCACATTACGGAAGAATTTAAGACACTCCAGAGGAGATTGAGGACCTAATTCAAAGGGACTATCTCACCAAGTTCCCGAGGAACCCTGGGTAGAGTTCAGTGCCTCAGGCGGTGAATGGTTCGATCAACTCCAACCGCGAAACCGGGTTACAGTTGGTGTGGTCAACATGGTGACCGCCAAGCCTCCTAAGGCCCACCAGACAGATCACTAGGAGAGGCAAGTTCGGTGCAAGAAGCAAAGGGTCGTGGAAAATATCATTAGTTTCAGTAATAATGACATGGCACATGTAATTTCTCCATATACTGATCCCCTGGTTGTATCTACACCCATTTTATATAGTTTTATTAACTACCAACTGAAACGAGTTTTCATCGATAATAAAAGTTCAAGAAATTTGCTTTACCTCGATTCGTTCTTTAAGTTAGGGCTCAAAAAGAATCAATTTAAACTGGCCGAAGTACCACTATATGGCCTAGATAACGAGCCAGTAGCTGTCCAAGGGACAATACAGTAAGAAGTCACCCTAGGCACGTACCCCAAGACGGCGAGTTGCACACTCATCTTTCTAATTGTTGACCTACCCTCCGTATACCACGCCATCCTAAGCCGGCAATGCCTCACAACGTTCAGAGCCATCACCTCAAAATGCACTTGAAAATGAAATTTCCAACAGCATGAGTACTGGTGAGGTGTTGGGTGACCAAGTGACTGAATAGACATGCTACATGTCGTGGATAGCCATGGGCGACGAAAGGCCCGTAGAAGAGTTGGACCATCGAGACGAAGTAACCCTACAGCAGGCGCAGTCCGACGAGGCCACCGGCCTCATACCACTGAATCTAAAGGACCTAGAGAAGTGTGTATAGATTGGGGGCTTATTCGTTGGACCTCAACATGATGAGCTGATTGCCTTCTTGAGACAAAACTCAGATATCTTTGCGTGGATGACCGCTGACATGTCGAAAATTTTAGTCGGAGTAATGGTCTACAAGTTGGGTCTCGATCCAGGTTACAAGCCCGTCAGTTAGAAGTGGAGGAATCCGTCGAAAAGCTCATAACCATCTGGGTGGAGGTGAAGAAGTTGCCGGATGCAGTGTTCATCGGGTAAGTCTAGTACCCGAATTGGCTCTCCAACGTTATCTTGGTCAAGAAGAGCAGTGAAAAATAGTAGATGTGTATCGACTTCACCGATATCAACAAAGCTCGCTCAAAGGATAGCTTTCCTTTATCCAGGATTGACTTACAGGTAGACTTCACTTCTGGATATGAGCTGCTGAGTTTTAGGGATGCATACTCGGGTTATAACCAAATTAGAATGAGCCCAGAGGATGAGGAGTACACATCGATTATGACCGATTAAGGTACATGCTGTTATAAGGTCATACCTTTTGGTTTAAAGAATGCAAGTTCGACTTACCAAAGGCTCATAAATAAAATGATCGAGAAGCAGATTTGCCACAATATGGAGATGTATGTAGATGACATGCTCGTCAAAAGCAGGAGCACCAGCGACCATATTCACAATCTAATTGAATATTTTGAGGTACTCTGTACATACCAAATGAAGTTAAATTCATTAAAGTGTGTCTTTGGAGTGTGTTCAGGAAAATTTTTGGGTTTCATCGTCTCTCGACAAGAAATCGAAGTGAACTCAAAAAAGATCAAGGCCATCACGGACATATCTCCACCTTGAAGTGTTAAGGATGTCCGGAGGCTAATCGGAAGATTGGTGGTGCTATCTTGCTTCTTGGCCAAGTCGGGAGACAAGTATCTGCCTTTTCTCAAGGCTTTGAGGGGACGAAGGCAAATGGTTGTCAGTGGACGGTAGAGTGCTAGGTCTCCTTTGATGAGCTGAAGTAGTACCTAACCGGTCCGTTGTTGTCAGCGTCACCAAGAAACGGAGAAGAGTTATATCTTTACTTGGCGGTATTAGAGGCGACTCTTAGTTCAGTTTTGATACGCTAGGATTCTGATGCACAACGGCCAGTCTACTTTGTAATCAAAACGCTAACCGACTCAGAGACACGGTATCTACGTGTTGAGAAGCTCACTCTGGCACTCGTCTTCTTGGTCCGAAAGTTGATACTCTATTTCTAAGCTTATTGTGTGGTCGTCCTGACCGACTAGCCGTTGAAGGGCATTCTTTGAAAATCTGATATTTTTGGACAATTGGTTAAGTGGGCCATCGAATTGGAGGAGTTCAGCATTGAATTCTGACCTAAGCCAACCATCAAGGGGCAGGTCTTGGTCGACTTTATCGTCGAGACCACCACCTCGATCGTCGATGACCACCACGCTAAGGACACAAATCACCACCTAGAAGAGCCAGAATGAGTACTTAATGTGGACGGTTCGTCTACCAACTCAGGCAGAGGTGCTGGAGTGGTCCTCAGGACCCTGGACAGGTTTGAGGTGAACTACTCCTCAAACTCAATTTTTTGGTCACCAATATTGTTGCCGAGTATGCGGCCCTATTAGTCGGATTGTGACTAGCCAATGAATGTCATGCTAATCGTTTGACCGTCTATAGTAATTCAGAGGTAGTCATCAACTCGATCAGCGGGAGCTTCGAGGCGTGTAACCCTCTCTTAGCTAAGTATCTGGCTAAGGAGAAGGACATGATTCAGAGGTTCGATAAGCTAAACGTGGTCCACATCTCTAGGACTGAAAATTGGAAGGCCGACCAACTTGCGGGGGCAGCAGCGATACTCTGCCGGCAATACTCGAGGTACATGTGGGAAGTTTTGGGCACTCCTAATATAGAGGAATAGGAAGCAATGTAAATTTCTAATGGCAAAAATTGGATGACTCCGTACTAGAGGTATTTGGAGGATGGTACTCTACCGGAGAGTGCGGATGAGGTTAAGCGGATAAAAAAGATAGCCGATTGGTACACCACGGTCGATGGAAGACTATATCGCCGAGGGTTCTCAACTTCGTACCTTTGGTATCTTACCCCTGAGGAGGCTGATTACATTTTAAACGAAGTCCATATCGGGATATGTGGATCACATATCGGTGGCAAAAATCTAATATTCAAAGTCATGCGTTAGGGATATTATTGGCTAACGATGAAGAAGGATGGCCTAGAATTTGTGACGAAATGTGAGAATCGTCAACTACATGGTAACCTCCACTACCAGCAGCCCATGGAGCTGAGATCCCTCCAAGCAGCTTGGCCATTCGCGTAATTGGAGCTTCATATTCTCGACCAATTTTTCATTGCAACCAGGTAGAGAAAGGTCATCATCATGGGTATAGATTACTTCACTAAAAGGGTTGAAACTACCCCGTTGGCCAATATCACCGAGCACAATACCCTGAAATTTATTCGTCAAAGTATAGTAAGCAAATTTGTTATTTCCAAGGTCATCGTGACTGATAATGAAACCCAATTTTTAGGGAAGCGCTTCACCAAGTATTTCACTAGTTTGGATATCATATTGGTCCACACTTCGGTAGCGTACCCCCAAGCAAATGGATAGGTAGAAATCACCAATCGGACGCTACTGTACAGTCTAAAGACCAAGTTGGAGGACGCAGAGGGTTTCTAGATGGACGAACTGCCCTCCGTGCTATGGTCATACCGAACGACTCTCGAGGAACCAACTCGTGAGATACCATTTAGCCTCTGCTATGGGACTTAAGTTGATACCGTTTGAGATTGGGTTCCCAAGTCTTAGGGTCGAAGCCTTCGATCCACTTAATAACTTCCAAAATATCAAGGAGCACTTAGACTTGTTGGAGAAAGCCCACGACGTGGTTAAGATGCACACAGCCGCCTACCAACAATAAATCGCTCGTTGTTATAACAAAAAAGTAAAAGCGCAGTAATTTGAAATTGGAGACCCAATCTTGCAATGCATAGAGGTCACGGGTAAAACAGCCAATCGGAACAAGCTTTCCCTGAATTGGGAAGGCATGTTCCTTGTCTCAACTATTCTGCAGAATAGAGTATATAAACTTCGAACCCAAATAGGCAAGTTGGTCCCGCAGATATGGAACGAGGTCCACCTAAAGCGCTATTACCAGTGAAGACTCAGGTAGGTCATCTGTGTGATCTGAGGCGTGCTAGTAATATACACCGTTGATTAATAAAAGATGTTCTTTTCCCTTTTCTTCTGCATGTTGTTCTGTACTTCTTTTCTTTCATTTTATTTTCATATGAATGCTTGCTTGCAGGTTGTATAAAAATAGATAACCTAAACTACCCCTAAGTCAGGCAGATTTTCAATCGCTCACAATTTAACATTGGTCATCTAAGTGGCCCGATAGCAGCCGATTTAAACCTTGGTCATCCAAATGGTCCGACAACGACCAACTTAAACGTTGGTTATCTAAGTGGCCTGTTAGCGGTCGACTTAAATCTTGGTCATCCAAACGGCCCATAAGCAATTGAATTAAACCTTGATTCCATCCCAAGTGGCCGATTTACGGTCTAATACAAAATCTTAGGGGGCTTAAAATGGCACGCGTGACAATCTCCTCCAGTAGGAGATAGCACAATTAATCTATAATGGTTGATAAATCAGGGCAAAGTATGACAGAAAGCTGGCCGCCTAGGATCATAATATGGGCAGCGCCACATAATATAAAAGCTCAACTCGTTAAACAGTGTGCTTGCATATAAGAATGACTTGATACAACATCACATGTACAAGAATATGTTAGGACTCATCCTAATGATTTCTCGAGGACTAATGATCCATTTGAAAGCACGACATACGCCTCCGAACAGCAAGACTGCGACAGTCAACATTTCAAGATGATCGGCCAAAGGCCCTAGGACAAGTTGGCCGGTTGGCACAAAAAGAAATCGGAGAAAAAAAAGAGGAAAGTAAGGCAAAGGCGTGAAAACTAAAGTATTGCCGAAATAGATTTCTTATTAACATATTCAATGTATGATAGCAGTTACAAAGGAGGAAATAAAAACCAAAATATAAAAATCCCAACTAAGGGGTAGAGCTCCCAGGAGGACCCAGGAGAGGCCCTTGTGCGCTCTGAGAAAAGTCAACCAGGTCCCTACACTTCTGGGCGCCATGGTTTGAGGGGTCAAGGACTCCAGTATGAAAGTCCAGATCCACAACCTTGACAATCCGGCGATAAATGTTGATGCCTTTCCAGAGCTTGGATCGTAACACCCGAGTGACCTCCTCAGGGCGCAAACGAGTAGGCAACTCATTCTCTAACGAGACTATCTTTAGCCAAAGCTCACCTGTGAGCCTCTTCGCCCGGATGGCCCTCTCTTCTAGTCCCGCCGACTGGGCTCTTGGCTCATACAACTCTAATTGGAGTGTAGCCTTCTTCTCCTAGTGCTACTGGACTTGAGCGCTCAACTGGCACAATTGCAACCCTAGCTGGAGAATCTCCCCTTCCTGGTCTTCAATCACTGTATCTCTCTGGTGCAATCCGTTCGACACTGCACCTACTATCTTCTCTTGCTACAAGAAATAAAAGAAATTAGGCTACAACGATGGGGAGAGAAGAAAAGGGAGAACTTAGAAGGAATTATCAGGAAGACTTTCATTTTTTCCTTCCTGATGGGCCCTACGATCTAGGACTTGATGGTAGGAGACTTGAAGCGGCAGCCTTCTAAGCCCACTCCATGGTAGCTTCACCGGTGAACTCCTTCGGAAGCACGACTGGGAGACTTGGAGCGGTGGCTTCCTGTGCCAGCTTCGCAATAATCTCAAACGCCTCAGCAAGTTCTCCGGCGGCCAACTCCCCCAACTCCTTAAGCAGCTCAGTGGCTGGCTCCTCCAATCCGGCGGCTTCAAGTGCCAGCTCCGTTGGTGCTGCCAAGTCGCTTGGCAGCGATGGCTTAGCGCCAACACCTCCCGTGGTAGCTCTCTTGACAGCTCCAAAATCCACCAAAGAAGCCTTAACATCTGAGCGCTCACCAACACCAGCCAGTCGACCTGCCAAACTGTAATCTGGCTCGGTAGACGACGAGGAAGCAAGCTCAGTTATCGCGGCTCTCTTCTTCTTGGGGCTGCTAGGAGGATCATCGATGGTGAGAGCGCCGGCCTTCCTCTTAGGATACGATGTCGCCGACGGAGTCTTGAACTTTTGAACAGGTGAGGAGGACCCCAATGAGCTCTCCTAACCTTCATTTGGACACTAGGTGGTCCCTCCTGAACTTAGAAAGGTGCCCCATCACCAACAGTAGCAGTGACTCCACTACCTCCACCTCTTTCTTGGTGGGCTTTTCGGTGAAATCATTAGAGACCTTGCCCTAATTTCGGGACAAGAGCCAACCGTCAGCAACGCGAATAAAAAAGAATCGATCCTTTCAACTTTTAACCAAATTATAAATCGCGCTGCTAATACGTAGCTCTTAGAGAGACAAGGAAAGCCAGTTCCCACTCTAGGTGAACCGAAATATCACCCTGACGATCTCCACTATCAACAACCGCGAATGGTGGCGGAGAAATATGTACAGCGAACAAAGGTAATGTATGGTATTCGCATGAAGTCGTGTGATGGGAACACTAAATGCCGTGAGAATGCGGAGTATCTCCTATAGAATTGGGAGCCAATGCCCACTCAGCAGGTGAGCCTCGTATATGGTGATGTGGTCAGCAGGAGAGAGCAAGCCCTATCCTACTCCCTAGGCATCGAAAACACATTGTGTGATGAGATATTAGACTCAACGTATAACTCCCTCACTTCATCGGTAGAAATGACTGAACAAATTTCAATGATTGAAGAAGCCATGAGAATAGAGCTGTGAGGGAGATGAAGGCTTAGAATTTTTTGGAAAGAAAGGTGTGGAAAAGTTGAATTGTCGTGTGATTTTTATAAAGATTGCCACTGTCGAAGTGAAGCAACGCATTGAAAAGGCGTGGCAATCATAACGGACACGTGTCAATTTCGGAGAGGGCACAGTCAAGTCGAATCCTCTGGCGTATTAATTACAGGGATTGCAACTTCACTGCATGACAACACGTTGTAGCGAACAACAGGCCACTCAGAGTACTGAAACGACTCCACTACCTGTCGATTTCCCGTTTGGTATCATAACGGAACAACGCATTAAGCTCAACCCACACTATTCTTCGAATTCCAGTGTGATGGTCAACGAATCCGGTCAACGTTCTCTCCAATTCAATCCTCCAATTTCTAATGTTGCGGTCAACGAATCTGATCAACTAGCGCATCTGCTTAGTTCTCTGGATTCCGACGTTGCGATTAATAAATTCGGTCAACATTCTCTTTAGTTCAATCCTCCGGATTCTAATATCACGGTCAATGAATCCGATCAATATTCTTTTTTGCTCCGTCCCTCAAATTCAAACGCAACGGTCAACAGACTCATGCAACATGGTCAACAGACTCAGAGCGAAAAACAAAGGATAGCGAAATACGCACAGAAACGAGAGATAAAGACCAAAAATAACTGTACGTTTCTTGATTAAAACTTTCTCTTTGCAAGTTATAGAATCAGACACATCTCATCGTGAATATGTCGGAGGTCGGAGTCCTAGACTACTAGCATGGAGGGCTAGTGATAGGAACGCCAGTGGCAAGCTACTCCAAAAGGTGTAAGTGGCCCAAAATCAATGACGACCCATTTCTACCGAGGACGGTCAATGTTACCATTGGTTGGAGGAGTAACAAGTAGGCCAGTCGCGGTCGAAGATAAACACGGCCCTTGTCTAAATCGACACACGTGTACCTTCCCAAGTTTTAACGGTCATCTGCGCTAATTCGCCGCATCTCTAAAAGAAGCAATCTTCAGTATAGCGGTAACCTCCCAAAATCAGATCGCATCTCTGGAAAAAGGCGCATGAATCGGTATACAATCCACAGAGGGAACCCTAACGGTTGCCTGCGCGGAAGAAAAATGATTAACCTTTTTGACTATTGTAGCCAAGAATGGCATCTGCATCCCCACAGGAATGGCAATGACCCCCACAAAAGGCGAGTATCCCGCCTCATTACGTAAGAAAGGTAGCGGAGGACCATGGCTATAAAAGATCATGGAGACTCACTCCACAGGCATGCTCTCACACCTACTAAACATTCTCTAGCAAACTAAAGTGTACAAAAACTATCTACACTCTCAAGCTTTCCAATACTCGCTCCTTTTCTTTCTACTACTAGTTCCTTGCAAACTGATTACTGAGGGAGAATTGTTTTCTGCAAGCATCCTCAACTTGAGTCATTTTTTCCATGAGTGCACTTCCTACCAACATTCCCAAACACCCTCTAAGCATTCATTTTTATATTCACTCTATTTCTACTTTCTTATCCTCAGAAGGTTCGTTACTGATTTAAGTATCGAAATATTTTCGGTGGGATCGAATCACACCGTCACCTGACTTCTCATTTTAAAATGTGTTGTGTGAAGGATCCTAAGCTCGATGGACAGAGACCGAAATCCGACGGACAGTTCGACTTAAACTCGTTCGAAATTAAGATTCAGGACGCATTAGTTATATTTATAAATGTTATCTAAATATTTTTATATAATTATACTTATTTACGTTATTAGTCATAAATGAGTGAGAAATCTGACCTGCGCAACTGTCTTTCCCTTGGAGTGAGCTATCTGCTTGAGGACCTCGCAGCCTAATACGTCGTTACCACCCCATGGTGTGTCTCCACCTCCCAAGGGAGAGTAGGACGTGACATGTATGCCCTTCTCCATGCAATACTCTCTTAGCTTTTTCTGTTGCCATAATGGATTCATTTCCACCTGATTAATATCATTTTTTTACAAATAAACCATGCATGAAACTCTGTTAGAATCTTAAAGAAACATCGATTCATAGAGGAAAGTAATATAAGATTAGGGCTGGCGCTTGGGGGAGTATCGCCTTTCAGCAAATTAACGTAATAAAAAATTGAGGCTAAATGATAACCTGATTGACGGCTGGAGGAATGCTTGCATTTTCAAGTATAATCTGAAGCTTCTTGCATGAGAAATTGGAAACTCCAAGGGACTTCGAAAGGCCAAGCTTTTGGCACCCTTCCATGGCTTCCCAAACGCCCTTGAAATCTAGGGGAAGTAGGTCCTCCTCGGCTGCAAACAACTCATATTTCCCGGGTTTTGAGCTTATTGGCCAGTGTATGAGATACAAATCAAGGTAGTCCAACCCTAGATTCCTGCATGCGTCAGATAATTATATGCATGAATTTTTATTAATTGTTCACGTGCATGCAGCACAATATATAATTAGTCATAATTCTGTTTCGCCTTTTGCTTCTAGCCTGCCTTTTCCGTTAGAATACCTCTAACCTAGCTTCTTGTTTCATCAGTTTTGAGATAGTGAAAATTCCATGTAATTGTGATGAACAAATATTATATTGACTTATATTAATCAATTATACGAGGAGGGTATTTTCAGAGTATACACATATGTTAGATGGTACATCAAATTCCACATACATGAAATTGAGAACGAATTTCCAAACCGACTAATTTATTGCACCCTTGTTGCTTGAATTTGTGAGAAAATGACTATAAATGATAACAAACAAATAAAATCAAACACATAGGATTTTATGTAGAAAATCTATTTGAAAATAAGGAAAAAAAAATAAAATAAGACTTCGCATCTGCTATATATTCAGTCCACTGAGTCCCATTACCATGAACATGTCATAGGTCACAACACCTGTAGTGAATAACCTGAGCATTGAATTTTGCGAGACTAAATAAGATAAAGCAACCTGTAAAACGTTTTTCACAAGAGTTAGAATACCAATCCTAATATAATTCAAATCCTACATTGTTTATAAGATCTTACCTTTCTTTCCTTTCATTTCTTTCTATATGTTTAGTACCTTAAAAAGTTTTGGAATGACATAAATGGATGGCCTTAAATCAGAACATTTAATAATATATGGATGATGCTCCAGCGCCTATCACACAAAATGAATCTGAAAGCCTGCAACTTAAGTGCTTATTGCATGATTCTCCCATGGAATAATTCTAAAAATTTTTTGTTTTAGCAGAAAAAATCATACAAACATCTAGCTAAATACTACAAAGCACACTGCCTAGTTTTCATTCCTAAAAATTCATGTGAAAATCGCGCAAAACTTTTTGTGATCAACAAAAATAAAAAAACAAATGTACAATGGATATGAAAGGGAGTGACCCACGTCATAAACTTTCTTTGGCAACCTTGTAGAGGTTATTACAATCCTTTCATATCTCAATATATCTCAAGCTTCTCCCTTTGTAAAGATTTAGTCATCATATATGACCTATTATTGTTAATTAAGTCTCAACAACACCAATTTAAGAACATTTCTTACCAAATAATATCGTATATCAATATATTCAATTTGGAATAAAATATTTAATTTTTACAAAGGTGAACATAGTTTTGATTATTACAAAAAAGCATTTACAAGTCATACTTGAAGCCAAGTTATTCAATGAACTTTTCTATCGACAATATTTTCTTATTAGATTTTCTAACCGAAATGAATTCAAATTTAGTGGTAGAGAATACAACACACTTTTGTATATTTATTGAGAAGATACAACTTCTCCCATAAATATATTCAAATACCTTAAAATAAATTTTTTAGAATAGATGTTGTTGACTTGTAACTAAGCTTATCACTATCAAAGTACAAATACATCCTAGAAGTATAGAAGATACCTAAGAATATACTTCACATCGAACAAATACTCATTTCTAGGATTGGAAAATGAATAGACTAATCAAATTACCCATGGCTGAAGTATGAGATACTCATTCCATATTGGACTTCTATTCCTCTGTAAAATGACTTTGTTAGGCATTTAACTTAAAATAATCAGAGGGTAGAGTATTAATTAGTTTATACTTCTTTATGTTGAATCTTCAGATGACTTTTTTAATATCTCTTTCTTGAGGTATCCAAACATTTTTTCTTTCGGTCTCAAAAATTTTTTTCTATCAAGAATTTGTTTTACTTGTCCCAAGTGTTTCACAGCAGAAGAGTCTCTTAGTTATTTTTTTAATTAATCAATTTAGGAAGAATTTTATCATAAAATAAACATATCATTATCATAGAATAAAACAATAATAAATTCTCCTTTGGAGAATCCTTGTAAAATACTCAAATGATACAAACTAGTCTTTTCGATAGCAGGAAAATACATTAGCCTATAAAGGCTCAAGTGCATGTCCTCCGTCACTTTCCCTTCAAAATTTTCTGGTTACTTTATTTGGAATTCCTCGTCTAAGCTACACCTACCTAAGTTGGTCTTTGGAACTTGTTGGGTCCAACTAAGATATGGGCCGAGATCGATGAGGCCCAGTTGAAGGGGGACTAGTTCGACCAAGCAATAATGCCCAAACATTCATGTGAAGCCCAATGGATTCTTGCATGCGGCCCATGTGACGTCCCAGGTCAGCAGTCAATCAACACGCCTTCACAGCTTATCAAGACGGCTGCAGACGGCCGGAACCAGTGCAGAAGATGCCAGCCAATGAGGGAGAGGTCAACACTGTAAGCTACGAGGCAGATCGTTCTGACAGGGACTCAGCCAATCCCAATGTGGACAATAGACCAAGCATGTTTGGTGCCTGGTAATGGTCCCTTAGCCTCTGTTAGATGACAATTGACGCCGCTGGCCACCACCAGCGCCCAATGGCTGGTGAATTCTGGCAAACCTCTTCTCGGGAGACCTAGCTCTTGAAACCTCCCAAGGGGAGCCAACAAATATCTTCTCCTACTAAAGGAAAAGGGGAGAGGAGGAAAAACCTTAAGTAAAGAAAACAGAGAGCAAAGATCAACTGTTCGATCCTTCACCAAGCACCTCACGTCTCGAGAAGAAAGAACCAGCTCTCTACCCTCGAGCCACCTCCACTTCCTGGCAGAGTTAATGAGACACTCACAGCGGTGCAATTAACGGAGCCCAAACCTCCAAATACATTCCAGTTACACTCCTGCATTCTTGCATTCCAATCACATTTACCTTTAGACATGCATTCCTCCATTTATCGCGGAAGATATCTGACTTGAGCGTCGGAGTGTTTACGGTGGGACAACCTCCCACCGTCCTCTAACCTTTCGTTTATAATTTGTGGTGTGTAAATCTTAGACTAGCAGCGATAGAGACCGGATCTGATCTAGATCAACTTGCAGCGAAAGTCAAAAGGCTCTTTAATCCATACAACAACTGAAAACCACAAACGAATCATTGGCGTCGTCTGTGGAAACCACTAAAAGTCTTATCCACATGCTTTCAACAACTTCAGCATGGCGAACACCCGAGCGCAAGTTAGTGCTCCTGTTCGGGACACCACTTCGTGTGGTAATCGCCCTCATGTGGGCAATAGGATGGACAACCATCCCGACCCATATGTACAAGCACTTGCTGTGAGGATGGACAACATCTCTAAAACCGTCCAGACCATCTGCTCCCGATTGGACGAGTGGCCAAAAGGGATGCCGCCCATGGCCTTTCAGACCGCCATGTCCAAGAAAAGGGGTAGTGGAAAGAAGCATTGCTCGAAGCAACTTAGGCAGCTTAACAAGCCTAGGATCCAGGTTTCCTTAAGCAGCAAAATTCCATCATGACTTTAGGACCACTTAAGTTCCAGAGTTCCCGGAGAGGCAAAATCCCCGGTATTCATGGGAGCCCACGTGTCAAGTAGGGTCTTCTCATGGTGAGTTTCTTTCAAAGGGTCGAGCCGTCCGACTTTTCAGACTGGGCAGAATCTTTACAAGTTGAGAGACTATCTCAACGAGAAGAGGATGACGGCTCCTCCTGAAATGGAGGAGAAATTTGAGAAGATTTGGTAGCATGTCTTTGGAGGTGATGTTGGAGGAGGAAGTGCCGACTTACGCAAATCACCATTTACTATGGAGATTAGGACATGGCCGCTTCATCACAAGTTTAAAATGCCAAATCTTGATATCTACGATGGAAGTACCAATCCGATGGATCATTTGGATCATTTTTGGACACACCTAAGTCTTCAAGGCTTAGATGAAATGACGATGTGCTAGTGTTTCCCAGTGACACTTAAGGGTGATGCCAGGATCTAATTTTATAGACTGCCAACGAACTCAATCTGATCATTTGGGGAGTTGGCGGAGAATTTTCTCTCCCAATTTGCTTCAAGTCGGAGAGTGGAGAAGCAACCGTGACAGCTTACTTGTGTGAAGTAAGGATCCAGGGAGAGTTTGAAAATTTTTTTGAAGCGGTTCATTGCATAAGCGAGACAAATCTCAAATCTTACTGATGGAGTTAAGCTCACTGCATTCTTGTCTGCTCTGGAGGGAGGTAACTTATTCAAGTACCTCGTATATAATGAGCCACAGACCTTCAAGGAGGCTGAGGCGATCGCTCGGGTATACATAGCGGTCGAAAAGGCCAATGAAGTCAAGAGGCCTGAGCTTAGAGAGATTACCCACCCTCGTTACAACGAGGAATCGCCCACAAAAAGGGCATGATGACAGGCATCAACATCGGCACTGGATCTCCCACAAGTCCATCGATTCCTTTGTGGAACCCCATGAGGCGCTGGGCAAGCCAAGGACTCTGTATCACTTCAAATGGCTAAGCGTGGGCCATCCCAACTGGAGAACTCCCCAATTTATAGCCGAACTGGAACCTGGTGAGTTCCCAAAAGGGCACGTTTCCCAATATCCGTCTATCAAAGAATAGGAAAGCCATCAATGCAGGGCCAAACCTCAGGTGGTAATCTTTCCTAACAGAGTTTCGAATTCTTGCATCACCTCTGAAAAGCTGCGCATCAGCCTGGGGAAGGAGCGACGCCATAAAGGGACAAAAACAAGTGCATCTCGAGGAGAGCCCATGCAGACGGCTAGCTGGACCCATCGTGGACATGTCAGCCCCCGGCGATGGACCGTCTTTAGGCATGGGGGGCTGATGTTGGGTCCAACTCAGATATGGGCCAAAAACGATGAGGCCTAGTCGAAGGGGGACTAGTTCGACCGAGCTATAGGGCCCAAACCTCCCTGTGAAGCCCAACGGATTCTAGCGTGCGGTTCACGTGACACCCCAAGTCAGCAGCCAATCTAGACGCCTTCACAACCTGCCAGGACGGCTGCAGATGGCAAAAACTAGCGCAGAAGATGCCAACCAATGAGGGAGAGGTCAACACTGTAAGTTATGAGGCAGGTCGTTCTGACAGGGACTCAGCCAATCCCAACGTGGGCAGCAGACTAAGCATGTTTGGCGCCTGGTAATGGCCCCCTTGCCTCTGCTAGATGACAATCGATGCCGCTGGCCACCACCAGAGCCCAATAGCCAGCGAATCCCGACAAACCTCTTGTCGGAAGACCCAACTCCAGAAGCCTCTCAAGGGGAGCTCATAAATGTCTTCTCTTGCTAAAGGAAAAGGGGAGAGGAGGAAAACCCTTAAGCAAAGAAAACAGTGAGCAGAGATCAACTATTCGATCGTTCACCCAGCACCCCAAGTCTCAAGGAGAAAGAACCAGCCCTCTTCCCTCGAGCCACCGCCACTTCCCGGCGAAGTTAGTGAGACACCAACAGCGGTGCAATTAGAGGAGCCCAGACTTCCAAACACATCCTACTCACACTTCCGCATCCTTACATTCCTATCACGTTTACCTTTAGACGTGCATTTCTCCATTTATCGCGAAAGATATCTAACTTGAGCGTTGGAGTGTTCACGGTGGAACAACCTCCCACCGACCTGTGATGTTAGAGGTATAAGTGCTGCTATTTCATATGCTGCAATGGGAGGAATGGTTATTCTCTTTATCGTTTGTAGTTTGTGGTGTGCAGATTTCAAACTAGTAGCGATGGAGATCAGACCCGATCCAGATTGACCCACAGCGGAAGATCGAAAGGCTCTCTAATCCATATAATAATATTTAAAAATCAGGAACGTATCAGAACTATAGCCTATTGCCTTTCTTAGATGACGGAGGAGTAATTATACAATAAAAAATAGATGTCAACTAATAACAATAAAATAAAATTATGTATAAGAAAAAAATATTCTGAAATGAATTTATTCATACTTATTTGATTAAAAATAGACCTTTATAACATTAAAAGGGTTCTCCAATCAAATCCACATTTTAACCCCTTGGCAGGTAGCCCCTTGGCATATAGATTAGGATAGGGGAGCATTAAGAATTTTTATCCGTTTGAAAAATACTCGAACGGCCATGTGTTTTATTTGAATTTTGCCAGTAATCAATGACCTCTTGCATCATCCAGTATCAGTTGATGGAGCGCCCATCATATTTTTGTTAAATTTGAGGAAATTGAATGACTTATATTTAAAAATTATGAAAGAAATATGAAAAAGAATGTATGTATAGTTATTATATATATACTATTGAACTTAAAATTTGGGGAACCAATGACCCACCAATGTCTCTTACCAGGGTAGAGGCATTTATTTTTTTTTTAAAATTTTCTTTAAACGGGAAATATCGTTCGTTGGAATGCTGATATTTGTGTATGAAATCAGGGTTCCGGCAAGCTCAGCGATATCAACACTCAATGGAGAGTAAATATCTAAAAATTATTATCGAACATGTTTTTATTGCATTTGCCATGGGAAAAAAATGAATAAAGTTTGATGGAAAACATATATGTCTGCAATACTGAAGAGGTTTTCACAAACTTACATATAAATTTTCTTTTTTTAACGATTGTTGGTATGTATAATTAGTCAAGTTCATAATTTGAAGAAATCATTTTCATGGTTTAATTAGCATAAATCCATCGATTTACGATGAATGCGATCATTTTGTACAAATATTTAGTCGACGCACTTTGTTAGAAAATTATTTAGACATAGGGAGGGATATTATTTTCATGAAGAGAAGAGAGAACCCAGAAGGGCGACGGTAGGGAATGAAGGAAGGAAAAAAAGTACGAAGGTGCTTACAGAAGAGTCTTGCGGATAGCAGGGAGGACGAGATGGGGATGGGCATCGCTGCACCAGAGCTTGGAAGTGATGAAGAGCTCGTCACGCGACTTGATCAGCCCAAGCCTCAGAGCCTCTGCTATGGCTTCTCCCAACGGCTGCTCGGTCAGGTAGAGCGAGGCGGTGTCGAAGTGCCGGTAGCCCATTTCTATGGCCCGCAGCGCGCACTCCTTCGCGAGCTCCGCGCTGAAAGGGTACACCGCCGTCCCAAAACCCATAATTGGTATGGCCTTTGCGGTGCCGAAGGCCATCTCCGGAATCCTAATGCCACTACCCATTTTCTATCTTGCTTATCCTTTCTCCAGTTCCGGTATATATGTTTGATTGATTACGGAATACACGTACAAACATATTTTTTTTCTTCATGTCGGTCTAATAGAAATAAAAATAAAAAATAAGATATTATTTATAGAGAGTCTCATGCTTTTTTATAATGTTCGTCAATTACACAATTTACAAATATATTAAATTTAGCAATCCTCCATAAGAAATTATAGATTCTTTTGAATAAGAAATTATGGGGCCAGGCAAATGAGAGAAGCTGACCAGTGGACAACAGAGCGAGAAAGATGTGTGGTTAGAAAAGAAGGGCCGGATGCCCATGACAAGAATGCGATAGCAACGCAAGGCAGTACATAGAGACTAGACCTGATGTATTTAACGTTGGATGGTGAGTATATTAATGCCTACTATTTTATTTTGATGTGTATACGAAATGATGTATTTAACGTTGAATGGTGAGTATATTAATGCCTACTATTTTATTTTGACGTGTATATAAAATAATCAGTCGATTCAATTATTTTATTTTGATAAGTATATAAAATAATCAGTCAATTTAATTATTTTATTTGGCTATATATATGAAATAATTAATCGATTCAATCAATTACCAAACTAATGGAGCAAGTTCTGAAATTTGGAATTGAAATTCCTTCACATTTGTAATCACAACGAATATAGGAGGTTAAAAGTTTTAGGGAATCTAATATAAGAGAATCTATCTAACATTTAAGTCAATACAATAATCAAACATATTAGAAGGTTGGTCGTAGGGCAAGATTGAACGTGTCAAATTGTGCCAATTATGTGCACTAGAGGGGTGATCGATTGGAGTACAAAGTATCAACTACATAGGTGGAGTTGGTCTGCCAATTAAAAGGTCGACTAGGCACTTTCCAGCCCTTTCTTCTATTTTAGTGTTGTCCATCTCTATATGTATGGTTTAGACCTAGAACCATAATTGTTTGATAGCCTAATTGAAAAATTAGCCCCTCATAGTTTATAATTCAACCACTTTCAATTACTGGGCCATTTATGGGCCTTGATTCATTGGGTCTCCTTCAAGAATGTTCGACTAGTGTTTTGATACTTTGTACTTTCTTATATTTAATTAGCTCTATCAACTTTTGGGTCTAACTGATAGGCCAAGATTAGTTTTGATTTTTTTTTCCTAGACCTAATTCTAGCTCTCTATCTTTGAAGCTTGAAATTAGGCTTAAATAATGCATAATTAGGCTCAAATTCGCTCATCAATTCTGGTGACATTGATGTTCATTTCTAATAAAGCTAAACCCATTGAGTCATTAATGTGGGGCCATTGTGTCATTTAATCAATATGTCTTAACTGAATTTTTTAATAGACATTTTCTACATTAAATTCATAGTGTAGTCATTGAAGTTTATTATCTAAAATGTGTCATTTTAAACTCACTAATTGTTTATATGAAAGGCGGACTCACCTTTAACTTTCTTCATCTAATGCAGCTAACTTTTGCCATTGATGAAGCTTGCAGGGTTCTCCAAATCTATCCATTCTAGATAGAAGAGAGGTAGAAACCGCTCTACAAAAGCGCCTAGTTGGGCATTAATAATGAAAATTGTCATAGTTTCTTTTTTTTCTTCTTTTTCTTGGATTTTTTTGCCCTAACAATAAATATGATTTAAGATGTAACTTATATTCAAATTTGAGCAAAATTGAATAAAATATAAGCTTATTTTGCCCACATATGAAGAGAACTGCCAACTCGCTCTACTTTTTTAAAACTTTTGTTTGTTTCTTTGAAAATACATAACCAATTAAGATTTCAATTAATCAGTAAATTTAATTTGTGTATTTTTAGGACTTAACCATGCATGGCAAGTCGCTGAATTGACCTCAAATATTAATGTTTGATGTATGAAAGCTCCGATAACTCGGTCTATTCCGATATGGTGGGCAAAGGTAAGGGCTTTAGCATCAAGCCCAATATTGCTTAGATTAAGAAACATGTAGCAGAGTTGCGGGAGACTGACAGCTTCTTTTCTATTAATGCTCTGGCCGTTGTCAGGTGAAATACCATTATTTGGGGCGACACAATAGGTGATATTTCTCCCGGCCCCATGACGAGATAAAAAAGAAGAATGCTGAGGTAAAAGGCCCCCATGCTAGACGAGAACAAGGGACTTCCTATTGTCGATCTTGAGGAGGGTCATAATGATTTGCCTAATTCTTATTATCATTTAGTTTACAGGGTTGAGTCAGTAGCTTAGATGCCTATCTTCTTAGAGCTTGGAACTCCTAAAGAAGTTAGCCTTCCTCTCAAGCCCCTTCTAATAGAGTTTTCTATTATAATATTTTTGATGTTTTTGAAATAATTATTTTATAAA
>JAODPA010091542.1:0-23441 GCA_025585075.1 Nepenthes mirabilis | reverse complement strand
TATTATATTTTAAATGTGACTGACCTCTCTGCACGTTCGTTAATGGCGGTCCCATCCATAAAAATGGCTTCCCAGTTAAATCATATGGGCTTGCTCTCTTTCTCTTTCATGATCTTTACCGCCGACCGCCGCCCGCAGCCCGCCGCTGACGCCGCTGAATGAAGGGACGGTGTCTTGTAGACTACGGAGAGCTCAATTTTTGGCCCTGAAGAATGGATCCAAGCTTAGATTTTGTCTAATGAACTCTCAACTCGACGTATGTTGCCGGTTTGATTTCTTATGAAATGAGATTTAGATCTCGTTTCACTCTGAATTTGATTCTCTAGCTAATTCGAATCCAATCATCACTTCGATTTGCTTCGAGATCGAGAAAGAGTTAGAGGTGGTTCGACGTTCTTCTTCAAGTGGCTATGATAATGGCGCCACATTTATGTTTCCATGGATGCACGAGGTGCCGACAAAAATTCATCGAGAACCTTTATTTCAGAAGAAACAGATCCAAGTACGAAGCCAAGCGGCACCGGGGCCGAATCATCCAACGATCTATCCCTAGCGAGGTCCGCCGTCACCGAGTCCGAATCGGCCATAGATATTCGCCAGTCTGACGCCGCCGCTCACATCCTGAAAGCCCCAGTTCTTGATTTCCAGGGCTTCAAGACCTCCGCGCTCGAACGAGCAGAGCGGCGACGCTTTCTTTCAAGAGAACTGAATTGTGGCAGGAGATGAGTCCACTCGGGCGAAGAGATGACTCAGAAAGGTTTGACTGGCCGGCGGTGGAGGAGGATTTGTTGCAATCGCTGAGACTGCGGTCGGGAAACTCCAACGCGCGGTATTTGCTTCCAGAGTGTCCTGAGGCGAAGGGGTGTGATGCTAAGGCGGCTGCTAAGCTCTGAGTGCTTCTATGGTCATATTTACTTCAATTTAACGATTAAAAGGTAAATAAATATTGCATGAACACAAGAAAAAGAATCTTAACCCTCTACCCTTAAAGTGGCTAATGACAATGGTTCATCAAATATCAATCATCAATAGAATTGCTATTATTGATCGAGCAACCCACACTAAAACAACCTAATTGCTGGCCACTAATCAATCTAGGAGATCAACCAATTATATAAATTGATTCTCGTCATTTCACTCAATCAACCACGTACAGTAACTAAGCAACAATCATGGTGACAGCTCCCGCACAAGGCGAAAGCATTAACATTCATTTGAACATCAAAGCAACTGCCAACACTCCGATACAAACTTGTTCTTCAATCTTTATAGTTTCGTTTACCCGTCAAAATAGTCACCCGTAAGCTTACTCTTGATCCACTTACAGCTTTTCTGAAACGATGACTTGAGCTTACTTTCCATGGCGTACATGTTATAGGATGCCACCCGCTTCTTTCTGTTCATGTCCGGATCCCCAGATGTTCCAAAATCATCTCCCCTGCTTTTCGGGCCATTGAAGCTGTATGATTTTGGGTTGTCATCGTATGCATACTGTGGCTTCACGTAGGAACAGTACCCCGCAAATGTCTTGCTTTTCTCCATCGCTCAACGTCTCAGTGGGGGAAAGGATACATCCCCCTGCATATTTTATACTTGGGCTTTGAAGACCCACAGTTGAAAATTTCACGCAAAGCGTGAAGCTATATCAGTGCGGTATACGTAGGCAATGACATTGACACAGTTTTGATGATGAAAGATTCGAAATCGTTCAGCAGTGGAAGATGAACAGACGGGTGAAAGACACGTGGGCCATTAATGTTATGATGATAGAATGCAGGTTAATAGACAACGATGGCAGTTGGCCAGAACCACAATGATTTGGCATCTCATCTGCATAAAAGTCACCCGAGCACAATTTAATAGCTTCAAATCACATAATTATATTAACAATTAAATCCCAATAAATATATCATCTATATGACTTCGCTTGTGTCATTCTAATTCTTTCAAATCCAACAATTATGCAACATTAAAGCCTTTAATCCCCTAAATATGTTGTCTCTATGACTTCACTTTTGCCATTGTAATTGTTTCAAATCCAACAATTATGCACTGGGCAAGTTAAAACATTCTGGTTTGGGAACAAATAATTTGGTTTCTGATGTGATTTCCACCGTTGATTCAGAGAAGTAGAGATAAGTGATGATTGGCTACAAAGCAAATGGATTTCATATTATGCGAGGCCCCACATCTAACTGACGTGGGGAGGAGGCGCCACAAACCAAACAGGCACACAAGGCCCAAATGGGTTTTCCAATGGACATCCACAATGTTGCGATTCCATGAAAAAGCAACCACAGTACATGTTTTATTTCATGACACAAAAGACCTCATAAAGTCACTTTTCAGCGAGGGAATGAGTGTTCTATGTTGTTGAGGCTTCAGGCCAGGCTCCTCCTGGCCATTTTCACTGATGATGGTACCATTAAGAAGCAGGGTCAGATATTGTTAGAGAAACCCGATTGCAAGACTAACAACACTATGATGAGGTTAGAGATTACCAAGGTCCCTCGAATCACCAAAAAGCTGGGATAACACAAGGAAACAAAAAAATCAGAAAACAGTAAAGAAAGCGCATGTTAAGGTTTAACGGATCACAAAGGCGACTGCAATCACTGTGTCGGCAATCCTTTTCGGATTCATGTATTCACTGCAGCTTTTCGTAACAATGCTCAACTTCTAGAAAGCTCAAAATTCCTCTATAAAAAGGGGGAGAGAGATACTCAAAATGGGGGAGACTTTTTTCTGAATGTTCAGGCTATTGGGCTTTCTTGATAGATTGCCATTGTCCTTATGAAGAGAAGCTCACTCTTACCTTCGTCTATATTCATGGTCAACAACTAATGGCCCGTCTACGTCCATACAGCTGACCTCAGTTCACCCATGGTACCAATCAGGGCGCAGACTTAGTCCTCCTAATAGTTCCCTCTCACCCCTCCTAACAAGAGATCTTGGAGCCAGTCTAGGGCTCCATCTACGGCTCAACCCATGTCTTAAACAAGCAATGTAGTCTACACAGTAAACTTACCCCTCCTTGCTTTCACATTTTCTAGTTTAAACAATGCATTGAACTGACTTGAACGCGGAAAGAATCCACTAGGAAACAATCCCCAAGCACTTTGACTCTGCCTCTGCTGTGGTGTGCAAGAATTGCAATTTAAGAATCCAAAACTTACTCAATCTAAGGCTAATAGTTTCTCAAGTCAAATCTCTATTCCAAGTACCCATACAAACAGAATCCACCCAAAATCCAGACCTTCCGACACTGGACAGTTTGAAAAGACACTGTTGCCTGGGCAGTTTCTACTCCTATGACAGCTAAAGATCAGTCTGCAAGCTGATATTTGTTTAGTGAAGATTCAGCTAATTCCCACGCTTCAGACTATTAACTGTGACCCAACCAATAAAAATCTCCTCAACATTTTATCTAGACACAGATTCAAGATAAGTTGAGCCATATTAAAGATAAGATAGTAAATGATAACATCCGTGTATGTTTAGAAGTTAAACCTGGATAAGAAACCATTAAGTGATAGGTTTTAAAACAGATAATTGGTATCTTATATACTCAAATGCAATGGCCTGATTTATGAGGGTATTTGCGGCACACAGTCATGATGTTTGGCAAAGAGATGTAATCTAAAACTCAGTAGTGAACTCCAAACTACTATGTGTATTTTCCAACGCAAAGAAAGTAATATCACTCATACATTACACTAAAAACACATTGATCAGAAAATCAACAAGAATTGATAAAATAGCAGCACAGTCATACCTCTTTTAAACCTTTAATCATATGGCTGCAGAGACTGATAAAAAACTCATTATGAGATCATTGAGTGCTGAAGAAATCAGCACCATCTTCTACATCATCAGTTTTGATACTTCCACTTTTGGCCATGAGTATCCTGTACACCCTCTTTGAACAAACTTCACCTAATCTCCTATCCTCATTTCCAATTAATCCTTCTATTGTCAGATCCTTGAGCAAGAATTCTTTCTCATGCACCTATGTTCAGTAAAAGACGATAGCATAAGAAGACTAGGCATCATTTTTCACTTCTCTGTGCTAATCCCATAAATTGCACGAACGGTAACATTATCAGGTCAGGAAAGTGACCAATCTGTCCCTTGGTAGAATCAAAACCAAATGTAAACCACAAGATGGTCTAGATGTTCAGTTCTCAACAGAAACAGAGTATTTCAGCTTAAAGACAGGACATAGTATATTCCAACACATCAAATGTGTTAAAAAACATTGCTCTTCTATATTTGTCTAAATTTTTCTTGATTCTTTCTAGATTATATATACATATCCATAATAACATCTGTGTTAATTATCATTCAGACTTCGTTACGAGTAATCAATTCAGTTCAACACAATCAGCATTATTCTTAACCAAAGAAAGAAAAGCATCATCTTTCAAATTATTAAATAAATTCAAACATATGAATGAACAAACTTAATGCAGAAATATAAGATATTTGATGAGATCCAGATAAGATGATTGAATCATTTCCATGAAAAAGAAAGCTTGAGTAGCAGAATCATAAGGGTGAAATGCAAAGAGAAGTATAAATAATGAACACCATCCTGTAATATGGAACCTTCCCCCTGCTTTCATTTCTTTACCGTTAAAAGCCTGTAAATTCATGAAATGTATGCAGATTGACCTCATCCACCTACAGCAAGCATAACAGAGTAACATAACGTTTTTGGATAATAAAAGGTAGGCATCCACAACTATCTATTGAAAGTTATACAAAGAGACAATACAGAATATCTCTTCTCCCAACACAAAGGCCCCTGAACTTTGCAAATGAGATGTCAACAACAACACAAGCCCAAATGGGGCTAATTAGTTAGGGTCATAGATGAAAATATTGGTATCAATATTAGCCTTAATCATATCAGCATCAAGTATATCAAATAATACACAATCATACCGGATGTATTAGAAGAAAAAAAATTAAAAAAGGACAAACTAACAGGGTCATATCAGTTGACATAACAGTTAAATATTAAGTATATTGGCCAATATTTTAAATATATCGGCTAATATATCGTAACATTTCACTTATATAACAACATATTACAATATTATCATAGTATCAGGACCCCAATACCGACACATTTACATCTATGATTAAGGTGTGTTGGTCATCCTAGCAGAAAAACAATTAAATAAACACCAAGTACCAAGGCCCCTTTTGTTATAGATGCTACCCTTTCTTCCTTTATTGACTTCTCTTATAGGAATCCCCTATCTTACCTCCAAATAATCCACATCTCTGACTGGCATCAAAGGACATGTTAGTTGTGGAACTAAGGCTGCTGCCAGTGAAGCCTTAGCTCAGTTTGTTAAGGATGAGGCATGGGGACCAAAAGTTCTCTAATGTTTGCCTAAAAGGGGGAAAAAGAGGGGGATTATCTGTAAATCTTTGCTAAGAAGTATGGTCCAATATCCAACCATCACATTCGGTCTTATACACTGGAAACTTGGACCCCATGTTCATTGGATTACAAAACCAAATCTTGACCATACAAAGCTACTCTCAATTGTTTTCCAGTGTCCTTTATGAATGAAGACTTGTTTTATCAGATTTTCCTTTGTCCCATGTTTTCCAGTTTTCAAAGTGTTTAGTATGAAAACAACTCTGGTACATTTTCTGTTGTTTCATCCAAAAATTAAAACACATTTTACCCTGTGATAAAATTAAGAAATGAGACAGAGAGAACCAACACTATGATGCATTTTTTCAGTTCTACAAGTGGAAAACTTTTTTCAGTTTCAACAAATGAACGTACTTCCCTCAAGGGAAACAGCCTCCCTATAGCAGAGGGGCAATGCTTCATACATGTTGACCAGTCCAAACACTAAAATGCAAGAGCCTCAAGAACTAGGATAGAAGTGTTTTCTGATCTCATCCCCACCTTATGTATAAAAAAGGAAAATCGGAAATGGAGGTGAAAAGTGGATACGAAATTTGAAGCAAAACATGCCAATGAGTCTAGCATAAAAAAATAGTACACAATTTAGATATTAAATTGTTCATCCTTGAATTACAGGTGTACACTAATAGAATGATCGAAAGAGCATATTTTGTAGAATCTTAAAGGTATGCTATCCTTTAACAACCATCAGAAGCTACTAGCGATAGATAAATAATGGTGCCACAAATCAAAAGACATAGCCCGTTTCTAATGGAGCATAGCTTGAACAAAGCAAGTCATGTTCATCAACTACTTACTGGTTTCAATGGATCCATGTAGATGCTCAAAAGGGATTTCATAGTAGGGTATTTCTTCCATATAGCAATAGCAAATCTAGGTTGCACTTTTGGGATAGCAATCAATGCCTTTAACCTGAAAATGATATCAAAAGTGGTGTTAATTTTTACCTGGAAATCGAAATGGAAACAATGGGTCATAGCAATACAGGGAAAAAAGGGGAAAACAATGTGTATCTAAGGCAAGAAGGAATATCAGCAATAAAACAAGCGAAATGTCGCTCAATGGACAATATAAAATTCCCCCCCCCCCCCTGGGGGTCCTAAAACATATAATTACTTCAGAGCACCAATGTGCAACAGGCATCAACAGTGAATGTAGGAGTTTGAGTAGATACTATAATAATCGTTTCCCATTTTTCCATGGATAATGCAACTCTCTGAGCGATGCCCAATCAGAAAGGGCACACAATCCCCACAGTGGTAAAAGCCAACTTCTTGCCTGACACCAAATTGGACATCCACCTAAGCCACCAAAAAATCAGGAATACCATACGAACACTGTAAGCCTGCATTTGTTTGTTTGTTCTTTTTTTTTTTGGGGGGGGAGTGGTCTCGAACCCTCACGAGATATCAAAAGGCCTGCTCATACCAAATTGAAGTGGAACAAACCATAAACCTCAAAAATTCTCCCATACAAAAGCTTATCAGAAAAGCTTAAATTGGCTTTGGGATCCATGCTCAGCAAGATCATTTGTCCCAAGGATAGGTGGTTTGCCAATGAGTGATTGTTGCATATGTGAAACTGGGACTGTCAGCAACGACACCAGATTTGAGCAAGATATGAGAAGCATGATTAAACTGCTTTAAATCCATTTATTATAATTTAGATAAACAGGTTATTTTTGCTAGTACCCAATACTAGTTAACAGGTTGCCATTACTCAACATGAGCAAATTCAACAATGCATTAGAACTATTTTCATCAATAAAAATATAATTTGCACACGTGGGGGTATGCTCATAAAAACAAAACAGAAAGTGCCTACTAAAATATTTAACATCAGCCACGTATTATTTATCTTCATGATAAACATCTAAGTCTTTCTCTTAATGTGGATTTCATTGTGTCTTGATATAGTTAAAGCATCCTTCCTTTGCCAGGACATAGTGCAATTTCAAATGGATGCAGTAAGGTTTTCAGATACCCAGAAGGGAAAAATGATTCAAGACAATAAAAAACCTAAAGATGTCTCATATATTGAGATGGAACCAGGCATGTGAAAGGCAATAAAGTGAACAGTTCATCCAAAGTCAGAAAGCACATCCCAATATGCATGGTTAGGGCAAAAGAAACTGCAAGAAAGTTATGTCCTCCATGTTTGCACACACAAAACGTGTGTTTCCCAAACAAATAGTCAGAACTCAATAAAATGTTACGTAATTCAAATTTTACTGGATGTTACCTAGCAAAAAGATAGCATATAGCATGAACAAAAAAGGCACATTTTTTTAATACATATTTGCATTGGCAAAAGGATGTTATCATCAACCCAGAAGTAAGAATCGAAGTATAGACAATAAGTAAACAACAAACCTACTCACCATGGACTCTTAAGGATTAGATTCCTGTCCGCACAATCCTTGGGAACAATAGCCCCATTGGCGCTCACAGACAGTCGTGTCAACTTCTTTCTGCAATACAAGATGGATGCTGATTTATAATAATTCAACCAGAGAAACAAGGGTACAAGATTTTTTTTTTGGATAAAAGGAAAGTATAATGTAGTGAGGTAAAACAAAGTTGGGGAATGTTAAATCCCAAAGTACAATAGGCTCTAAGATAGCTTTATTTGCAATATGCTGGGAAATTGTGAGAACAATATGTTTAATTTTTTGCTTTTCTTAATTTAAGATAGAGATTGGACAACATCATGAATGCAACTTCTAATTATTTGCTCCAAAATAGTGTAAGAACTAGAGATGTAAAAGGTTTTAGGCAAATTCATGTTTATTCCCAAAGTGTAGATTCCCACCATGGTGTTAGCATTTTGGAATACGTGCAAGATTATTTCATAGCAATCAACCAACGTTTGCAGGAAGCTGACAAAGATTAAATTATTGACTGCTAATTTATGAGAAAATCTTGGAGCTGGTGTAAGGTTATTCCATTGTAACCGTTTAGGTCATGGGTTCAAATCACGAACCATTATCTTTGCATTGCTTATATAAGGCAGTGTATACTAATCTCCTAAAAGCCTGTGATTCGATAAATATTGAGCACAGGACCACTCTATTTTTACTGCTGATTTAGGAGATTGAAATACAAGAAAGCTGTCGGGAATATAAATCAGATATTAAAAAGGCTTATGGGGCACATTGAATATGTTGGAAAAAGCAAGGTTTGGGGCAGGGATGAACTAGCCAGATATCCTTGTGCATGCTACAGATTTTCCTTTGTGTGATGAGTAAAGAACGGGTTGGTGTCTTCTTTGTTCAAGCATGGATGAAAATATTGGTATAGGAATAGGTATTGGACGTGGCCATATAAGTATCTAACATATTAGAAAATATTTATTGATGATAGATTATAAGAATAAAATTTTGAAAAATCATAAATTGATAGAGATATATTAGCTAATATATAGCCGATATAACAATATATTGTGATATTGTCATAGTATCGAAAAATATTGGTATCAAAAAGCCCAATACTAATACATATCGGCCGATAATTTCTTCTATGTGTTCAAGGTTATAAAAAGCCCTCTTTTATAGCTGTTTCGGGTAATGGACGCCTTGAAATAGACAATTGATATGCAATTACAACACATCTATAAGAGGGCTTAGAAGTGAAGTAAATGATAATTGGAAGTACTTTGATTTGATCTACTGTAATTTATCTCTACTTTTCATTCCAGTAAGTGTTGCCAAGAAGTTGGAAAAAGTCCAGCAGATATAAAGCTTAATTCTTGGTTCAGTTCAATCATGCACACAGCCCCGCAAAATATGGCACAGTACCTGAACTGGCAATTAGCAAGGCTTCTTGTCAATCCAACAACATGTTCAGCAAGTTCAGCTTCATCCACACAGTGCCTCGAATGCACTTTCTCAAAGTGAGTGGTTAATTTTGCAAATACCTATAAGAAAAACAATTGATTATAAGGAAAAGAAAGATATAGAGAGAGAATAAATTTTAAGGTTGATGCGATTTTTTTTTTCTAATGTAAAAGACCTCCTCCACTGGTGGGCGCCTCCAATCATTTGTGCTGGCCGGATTCTTGTACTTTTCGTGTTCCCTACCATGGAAAAGAAACCCACATTCTCACCACAAGGATGTTACACAAGTATGATTGATGCAAATATTAATCAATATACATTGGTATTGAAACCTCCCGATACCAATATTTCTAATACTACAATAATATCACAATATATTTTTATATCGGCAATATATCGCGATATATTAACTGATATTTAAAATATTGGCTGATATGACCAATATTTGACCAATATATTAAAGGTTATAGCCCTTTTGGTTACGATTTTCAAAATTTTTCCCTTTCCGATATATTTAATATTAATACATATTATTCAATACTGATATGGTCATGACCAATATCAATACCAATATTTTCCTCCATAATGACCATGTAAGATGGGACTATGTGATATATCGCCTTTACTCTTCTCTTCTTCTCTTTCTAATAATAAAGAACTTCAATTGTCAAGGGGTAGTTTGTCTTAAAGAATTGGAAAGTGCCAGGTTTGTAATATAATGGGTAAAGGTGATCCCTTATTCGATTTCTTAAAAGAAATCACGGGATTAGACATGAAAGACAGTACCATCGACTACTATTGAAGAGCCTCACTCTCTAATTAGGCCAAAGTGCGTCAGGTTCATTTCAGTGGGCCCGACAGAGGAAACGCATCCTTTTCTTGACTTAGTTAAGGGTAGTCGTTGTTGGTTAGGTAGATGTGAAGAAAGAACAGTACTTTTTTCTTTATTAATGTGAGGGTCTGGGTCTAAAGATCCCAGCTTAAAGTCAATAAGAGCAAGGATAGGCAATTTGAGTTGTTGAGAAAGAAGCGGATTGAGGCAAAGACAAAACCTTTCAGAAAAGCAAGTCAGTGTAGTGCCCTTCCACCGTCTTTCACTTCCTCGAAAGAAGCCTTAAGTAGAGTATAGTTATGTTATAAGTGCAGGGAGTCAAAGAGGTTGAACAAAGCAAAGCTAACAACGCAAAACATGAAGAGTCACATGCCTTTTGAGGCAATCTGCAGGCAGGAGGTAAAAAGGTTATAAAAGAGAGTCCAATCAAAGCAGCGGTTCTCTTTCTGCCCCAAAGGGCCTACGGGACTCTTTCCATACAGGATGCAACAAATCCAATAAATCTAAGTGTAGTGATTATTAGTTTTTCTTCTCCTGTTGAAACAACAATAATTTTACAGAATATGACCTCTCATAGCAAGATGATGAATTTTAAACAAAGAAAGCCCGAGAGCTAGACAGGATAAGAATATGACCCCACAAGGAGGACGCAATAGAAAAAGGAAAAACTAAATCCTTTCGAGGGTAATTTAGAGGCATTTCTGTCATAAGTTCAAATAGCAGCCTTGATGGCTTTTATGGCATTAAACTATGGATTTTCAGTAGGCTCTCTCACAGATCAAGTTAAATGAACAAGCAGCCCACTACACCGGGCTCCCATTTCGCAGGGGCTAGGGATGATTAGATGTATACGACTCTACCTCTACATTGCAAAAATGATAGCAAAAATGGTGTTCCCTAGTTTAAAACCACACCCTCCAATTCACAATAAAGTAACTTTACCTTTACACAAATACTAACCCTATAATGTCACAATAGATAAAATATTGGTATCCATATTAAGCTCGGCTGTATTGATATCGGAAACATCAAACAGTAAGTATTGATATCGGATATATCAAACAATACATATCAGTATCAAATATATAAGACAATACGTACCAGCATCAAATGTGTAAAAAGAAAAAAATTTTAAAAAATTGCAAGTTGAAATGGCCGTATCCAACAAATTATCATAATATTATTGCGGTATTGAGAAATACCTATATCAGCAGACCTAATACTGATATATATATATCAAGCAATATTTACATCAATGAATCTCGCAAATGAAGTTATGTTACAACATCAAATCTTTGAACGAAACTTAAAATAATGTTGGATATCCTTTGTATTGAAAAATCTACATTACAATTCCACAAATTAGTGAGTTTAAGGTAATTCGCTAGCTTTAGAAGAAATTTTATGCCCATAGTTGTTCAGATGATTATGTAATAACCAAGATAACGACTCTGACCACAACATGATCATAGTACTGAGGCACAGGGGAAAGAGGGGCAAGTAAAGGAGGCATTAATATTTCAAAAGCAAGTATGTCTGCATCATTACCACATCAGACTGTTGTAACTCTCCCATCTACAGCTTTAGACATCTCAGAGCTGAAAATGTTAACTATTTGCAATATGAGACACACAAACACTCATAGACTCTCTGCTTTCACCAGGAGGATAAGGCAAGGAAAATTGTGAGGCATAGGAAACAGCACCTTTGATGAAAGTGAGGTAAAAGGGGCAGTTCGAAAACACACAAGCACACACACATTCACACGCACAGAACGAAATTGAAGCATGTACTCGAACCAAGATCAAGAACAACGTTCGTCCGGTTCATAAGGAGAGTGGGTTGGAAAATCCAACTTCCCAGGCGAACAAACCTTCCCCAATGGACTTTTAGAAGAATTTGAATCAGGTGAGACCCACTGTTAGAGATTCTTACCATCCGCCCAAAAATGAGAAATAACAACCAATGACCCAATGCAGGCCAATGCCCAGTAACACCCAACAAATAGAAGGAAAGGGCCAAAAAGACAATAAATTAAGTGTATAGTATTTGTTTGAGCACCTGCTAGTGTGTGTCCCGTTTGTGGGTGTCCACGTATGTCTCATATGTGTTTGTGTATAACCATAAGTGAAAAAGCTATATATGTTACCATAAACAAAAACTGCCTGTACAAATGAAGCACAAAGAAGTCCAAAATAGAATAAAGAGAACAAAGTATACGAGAGGAAAATTTCCAAGCATCCAATTGCCTCACCGTTTATTGATATAAGACATCAATCTATTTGTGAGGTAGCAAATTGTATAAGATGGATAACGGCTTTGAACAGCAGAAACATGATTGAAAAGGGACTCATTTAGAGCCAGTTTGCATAATTCGTCAGCCTCATACACTAGTAACACATAAGGAATTTCGGTTCCTATGGAGGAGGAAAACTGCAGCAAAAGAATGTTGTCAATTAAAGAATATGATTAGTCATTGGAAATACATTTTGACTTTTGAGATATATCAATGCAACATACTTGCATGTATACATAGAGAGAGAGGGGACAACACATTTTAATAAAGTGAAACAAGGATAACAAACAATCAAACAACAATCTTGCTAGTTCGAAAGGATTTTTTTTATTTTTTTTATTTATTTATTTTTTGTTGACAATGTGCAATGTTCAGAACGAATGGATCACTTTGATCAAATCTAATGCAGACTGACGTTCAAAAGTTTATGAAATACCAAATCGCAGATTACAAAACAAAAGAACAGAAAAGGTAAAAACAATTCTGAAAAAAAAAAAAAAAACAGTTGTTTTGGTTTAGTTTTCAGATTTTCGACTCTTGAAATCAGCATTTAATTGAGTTCAAAAGAAAGGACAACTTAGGAACTCAAGAACACACAGGTCATGCATAAGAAATTTTAATTTCCAGCAATAATCAGATCCACAAAAGCCATATTCCTGGGGCTAAGGCTTCTGTACATGACATCTTTTTCATATTCATATTATCTTTTATAGAAACTCAAAGCACTGATTACCTGGGAAATTTGTTCAGGAACAGTCATAGTCCACACAATTGATCTTTCAATTGGATTGGAAGTTATGCGATACCTAATATCTTTGTCAGCAAACCTAGTCAGCATATGTCCTGCAACAGCAAGGAAAATTTCCCAATGCCTTAACCGGAGGTAAGGATGAGCTGAATCGACAAAAGCAGCAGTCCTCAAGAAGGCATAAAGGACATTAAGAGAGGATATACCCCCAACTAACGCCAATTCAACAACCTTGGTGTCAATTTCAGCCACAATTGATTTCACAGCAAACTTCCCTTTCTCCCACTTATGCATTTCGATCTCCATTTTTTTCAATTTGGCAGCTTCAGCCTTCAAAGCAGCTTTCTGCAACTTCTCTTGCTGCATGGGAAGGATCTCAGTAAGTTCTTCTCGTACATGTACTAAATCAACTACAGATCTAAGTTTGATTATCTAACTTCCTTCTTAAGTTTTTTCTCTTCCATCAGCTGCAATTTTTCCTCCTTTATATTTCTCTTCTTTCTTTGTATTTCATCTGTATCCTTCATCTTCTTCTGTGCTTTACCTTTGGCTCTACTTTTCCCCAATTGAACAGTAAGTTCTTCCATTCCAGTGTTCTTGTCATGATGTAGATTCTGAAGAAAATATAAATAGGCATTGGTTATCAGCATATCAAACTTAACCATACAATACAGCAACATCAAAGAATGTTCTCTTTTCTTTTTTCAGCCTCCTTGATAAATATAAGGAAAGTCACATATATTGAGCTCTAAGGAGGTTCGCCCAAGTACAGGATCGAAAACAGTGCCAATCAACTTATTCCCCATCCCCCAAAAAATACAAAAAGAAGACAAAAGAAAAAAGACAAACAACCAAAAGTACAGAAGAAGCTCAAAACACAAAACCAAAGTGGAAAAGCTAACCAAAACCCTCTAATGCAAAAATAAGACAGCAACCAGCAGCACAATAAGCACTTGTCTGAAAACAGAGGCTAGGTGCACAAGGCACCCACATCACAAGGTCTAGGAAGAGTCACATAGAAGCAGCCTTATTCTTGAGTTGTATAAATGAAGTTTTTGTGTTTTGTTCCCATGACCTCCAACAAAGAAGTAATGCATCCAATCCTCTATATGAAAAATCTCAAAAGTGAAGTCATAATCAACTTAAATGCCATGTACGCATACAATTTTCCTCAATTTTTTGAAAGAAATCACCCTGATCTTCAAGAATCTGTCATTGCGCACTATCCAAATACTCCATCATAAAGGCACACTGATGGAGCATTTATTAAGTAACCCATGCTTGCACTTTCGAAACCCCATCTTCTATCCTTCAGTATTTTTTTTTTTTCTAAGAAACCATAACCTCTTAACCAAGTTAGGAACAATGAAGTAAGAATGTTAAAAAACTGAGATTCCAGAACCACAGTCTGGGGGCAATGAACAATTCATTCACTGATTCTTCCTCCAGTTTAACAGGAAGCATCCATTTGCAAGGGATATTCCGCTTGGTTAAGAATGCACCTCATTCCTAAAGCAATAAACAACACGAAGTTCTTCTTTCCTCCTCCAACCCCACTATCAACCCACATGATTCCCTTCCCCTGTGTGCATGACACACAAACAATGGAATATCTTAAATCGGGTATTATGCTAAAGCACTTAAGGTCTATCAGTCATAGCTTTTGGAACAGGTACCAAAATCTATAAATAGAATCTTCTTTAAAAGGTTTCTTAGTCATTAATATTTCTATAAGATGTTCTAGGTTTTTCAGCAAGTTTCAATTTAGAGCTTTTTCCAAAGCACCCCAAAAGTAATTTGAAAGGAGCTATCAATTATAACTTTCCCCAAGAGAACCTTTCAAATAAGGAAAATAAAAACATTCCTTTAGTCCTATATACATTAAATTCAAAGCCAAAACCTCTCAAAATTGATTTACAAGAAAAAGTAACAAACTCAAATTTACAAAACCGATGATTTAATAGGAGAAATAAGTCCCTAAGCATCCATAAATCCCCCTTCCTAAAGCCCCAGAGCAGATTCTCTAGCTCTCTCTTTTGCAGTGGTAAATTAGATGGCTAATTGAAAGTACAGGATGAATTTAATGAAGATAAGACCACAATGTGGACGCATTTAAACTGAGCAGTACATATTCTGTTCCGTGGAAATTAACACTGAAAAGTGACAAGAAGACAAGTGAAATAACATAAGAATCAGATTAAATAGCTAAACAACAAAGCAGAAACTGTTGGATTTCCTCTGGGTTTCTCTTTTTCTGGATAATAGTAGAAGACACATAAAATAGGAAGAGTACATAGCAGATAAGATACCATCTTAGTAATTCAAAGCTGGATAGCAAAGAAATGTTAAGGTTGAACAAAAAGAAATCCCTAATTCTAGCAGACTTACGAACCATGGACTAATCATTCAAGTATTACACGTGAGTGAAGGTGCATAAAAAAAAATGTCAAGGGATAAGTGCCCCGTGATCATCATTTAGAAAAAGCTAGACAAAGCATTATTCTCCTGCATAGAGAGATCCATGCTATTATGTGACTTGACAGATGGCACAAACAGTAAACTTTCCCTAAGTATGCTACATCTTAGCGTAATGGCAATCTTGCTGCATTGAGACTCATTGGTCGCAGGTTCACACAACACAAACAGCCTTTTGGTAATGTTAGGTTAAGGTTGCATACATCTTGACCCTCTTCAAACCCCACAATGCAAGAGTTTCATACACATGGCCACCTTCAAACATAAACCTTCTTTAAGTCGATATAAGTGTAAACCATGATTACATCACTACATCCCTTTTCTTTTCTCCAAGTTTTTCCAGTAGCCTCCTAAACAGACATAGCCTGGCATACACTCATTCTATGAACATTTGATTTTTTTTTTTTTTTACAAGGAAAAAAAAAATCAAAAGCTGTAATTTTCTTTTACATTTTATATAGGCATCAAATGTTCTTCCTGCACTCATATGGGAACTTTTAAACTGACACAATTTTTTCTAGTACTATAATATATGGCACCATAATCTCCTAAGCATTTGCTAACTTGATAGACATGCCATCTTGGCCAACAAAATTAAAATTTTCATTGTCTTTAATCTTAAGACATCAAGTGACATGGAGAAAAGAAATTCAAATAGCCAACCAGTGTAGTAGCACTTTTGATGCTACTTCACCAAACAAAAATCACATTACAAGATAATATGTCTAGGGTGGCCTAGTGCACAAGGCTACCTGCTTGAAAAGGTCAAATGTATGCAGCTTTCAACCCCACATTGCGAAAAGGTCATTTTCAAGGATTGATTCCGTGACCACCAAATTACAACAGAGTAACATCACACGATGATGTCTATAATTAAAAGACATATGCATAAAACTTTAACATTGTCAACTAATTCAAAATTTAGATGCTCCACTTGGTTTCGTTCAATAGTTTAAGAAAATAATTTTGTTGGCATTTTTTCAATGTCTTCCTATCGGGATGTCTACATCGTAAATTTGTTCCAATAAAACCCTTAAGTCAAGGGATCAAACCACATAAGTACGCATCTCTTCATCACAACAGCAAGGATGCGTAAATGCGTTCCTCCTCAAAATTCTGAATACAGGAAGCATTGTCTACCAGGCAAACCTTTTTTTATTATTCCATCATTTTGTTTACTAATATACTTCAATTTTCACTTTCTATGTATTAAACATTAACTGATTCCACTTACTTTACCTTTCCCATACATGTTTTATAGGTGCCATCCAGTTCAGCGTCAAGATCGCATCTTCAAACTTCAATTACAGCTTTCTTTGCATCTTTTTTTTCTTTTTTATCACTTGATACTTGCCAAAGTTTTTGAGTATACACAACTCAAATACAGTTGGCATGTTTTAGATCCCTTTTGTTTCACATTTTCACCTCCTTTAGCTCACCCATAATGTATTTCTCTACCATACGAATCTCTTCATTTAATCATCCTAGGACTCACTTTGCAACAATTTTAATGCATAACTAGCCATCTTACTACATACTGTTAGTTTCTTCATTCTAGTACATCAATTAAATGAATTATTTCATAATTTTGACTCTCATTTTTTGTACATTTTTTCCATGTAAATTTATTGATTGCTTTCTTTTACAATTAGATGTTATATCATTTCTCAATTATTTGTGGCATACAGAAAGTAGTTAATTTATTGCATTCAAATAATATCAGAAGACTTTCAAGTTGGAAGTCCAACTTTTGATATGCGCAAATCCAACACCAAAAACTTCGTTTGCAATAAAGCTGTCCCATGAACTATTTTACAAAAATAATTCAAGAAAATTTGTCTATTGTTTGATCCACTCTCAAAGGTTTTAGTATTTGTCCCTTTTCCTAGAGTATGTCTAAGGATTACAAGACTACAAAATGAAGCAAACCCTATAATCATAGCATTGGCTGTGTTTTATTTCCATAGACAAACCCTTCATGCAACCTGTCACATCCTTGAACATCCTTCCTGATGTCCCTTTAAATTCTCTCCTACAAAAATGCTCTCAACCTTTACTATCCCTTGCTTCACATCAGTTATATCTTCCAAAAAAATGTCTTTCAATATTTTCTTGACATTTACTTGATGAGCAACAAACTGAAATATCCTTATAAGTTCTCCCACTACAATACTTGCCAGATCTTAACGTTTTCTTGTGTGTACCAATTTTACAGATGCCTCACCATTTTTTTTAGATTTTCTCCTATCTAATCTGTTATACACTACTATGAAAATGCAAAAATTTAAGCTTATTTAATATCTACAATAACTCTCCTAAATTACCTATCACAATATGCATATTACAAAAAAAATTCAACATTATTATAATATTGCACCATAAATAATCAACCCTCTAATAAAATCTCTAGTGCAAACAAAAAATATCACTTTTTTATACTTCATCGGTCATACCTATCCTATACAACCATAGTCCAACCATATTACCGTTAATGCCACATCCAAAAGGTAAATTAGCTATAGGGGATATCGTTTGTAGGATTATATGAACGTAGAATTAACTACAATCATTAGTTTCAATATCTTTGTCATATGAAAAATGATGCCCAATCACTAGTAACAATCTTTTTGTCATACCACAATGTGTACTCATTTTTTCAATATATTCATTACCTCACTTATATTATGTTATTAATATTGGTAGCAATTATACATTTATACCTTGTATAAATAGGTGCATTTGTTTACTTTACAAATTTCTATAAGTGACATACCAATGCAACAGGCCAAAATATTAATAATTTTATATGTACTGTCATCTCTATATTTGATACTATAAAGGAAAGTGCTTTACAATTAATGAATACAGAGAATATCAAACATAATCATGGAACTAAGTTGATTTCTTTAAAAAATATCATACATAATAGAATATTAAGAACATTTAGAATATCAATTATAGGAGGCTCTGTTGTAGTAAAATAATCAAAAAACATAGACTGAACAAAAAGCTTGAACAGTGATAAGCAACCACAGGATTCAAGTGATCATCTTACATCAAAGGAAGATATCTGATGGGTATCATCTTCAGAAAAGCTTGGACGTGAATAATTGTCCTCACACATTTGCATGATCTTTCCATTCCCTGATAAAAATCATGTTAAGAGCCCTCGAATGTCTAAAACTTTTTGCCATGATTATATCTCATGAACACTAGAAAAATAGTTCATCAAGGAATATCAGCTTTCAGAAATTAATCAAGATTTGGGACTAACTTACTATGGTTAGCAGGCTGTGTAAATCTGGGACTCGGTTGTGAGTACTTCTCAACATCAGAACATGCAGTTGTGATTTCATTCTGCAGAGGATTCCCCTTTCCCAAGGCATCTTCAGACTCATTATCAGATTCCAAACATATTAACCCACCAACACCTGTAACACACAAAAAGGTCCATTGTAAGCTGTGTTAATGAACTCAATATCACAAGAAAAATGTTGAAAACATTAACACCAAATTGATAATGCACTGACATTGACAATAATAAACTGAACAATAAACTTACATCATTTGGTAGAGTTTCTGTGAACTTTCTTTCAATGTGCAAATGACAAGGAAACAAGCACAATTTTTGCATCTTCGGGAGCAGTTATTTGAGAAATGGAAATCAAGATGCTACCTCATGTCACCAAATCCAACTCTTCCAGACGACAGCTAAAACAATGCAAAATAACTTTACAAAAGCATTATCGAAATTCATCCCAGAGTACATAAGGTCTCGTGTCTGTTTAAAACCAACTTTTCATGGATTTCACTAGATTTTTAACCCTTGATTAGGAGGATTAAAGTAACATAGTAGGACATAATACTGAGTTCCACATTGGAGTACCATCACTATCTAAAATCCAAGAAGGCACTTTTGGGATAGGCACATGAGATTCTGAGAATTTTCACTGAAGGTAAAGGTTTTACATGGTTAATGGATTCTCAGCAGCAAAGCTCTTAATGTCATCAAGTTTCCGATTGGCTAAATTGTAGTAGATGAAGCTAAAGGGAACTAAAATAGACCTTCTGGTATTTAGAGTCGGGAGAGTAAACTTCTTTGGCAACTTGAAGCATTTGACCAGCAGGAGCAGCTAAAGCAGTTGAATATAAAAGGAAGTGCACCAACTGTTGAGGTAGGGTAGAGACAAACCATATTTGTCAGCATTAAAGAGAAAGTAATAATTGATGTTGTTAAATGCGCAAGGTGCTTTAAAGGCAAAGGATCCGTGGAGCATAAGTGTATGGCACAAACCTAATGGAAGTGAGGTGCCCATTTGTGACATATTTATATAGGATATTATTACAAAGAATTCCAACTATTAAAACAAATAATATGATAAAAAACACCAAAAAATATTATGACAATAATTACAAACTTATAATTTAACTGCCAATATAAAAGATGACAATTAATAAACAACACTCACCACAAACCCGCAATAACAATAAAATTCATTAATAAACTTGAAATATTATTCTTAAAATTTATTTGTTTTTATCGGTCACTCATTATTTTCATCAATCATAATTTAATAAATACCAAACTAGTATTATAAGTAAGAATTAAATATAATATTAAATTTAAAAAAATAATTAATTTTTTCTGAAAAAAATCTATAAAGAGCACTCACCTTAAGCCTCAAAAAAAGTGTGCACCAATTGGGATGAGTGTCACCTAAATATGTTGAGGTACCACGGCATCAGGTTTTGAGCCCCGAGTTTAGGCACACCTAGGCGCCCATAAGGCACGCCTTTAAAAGCAATGGTAAGAATGGAAACGGTTTACACATGATCAACTACCTAAGTTTTGTAATTTAATATATTACTTTAGAGAAGAAGATCTAGATCAGAAAGACAAGCAACAGGACAAGACATGGTCGACTTTTCATAAAACTTTCTCTACTGAATAATTTTAAAAGAAGGAATCTACTAGACTGGTTTTTTTTTTTTTTCTTTTAACTAGTTACTCCAAACTGAAACGCCGTCTCTGCCATGGAGGGATAAGAACTTGCAATATGGAAAACTTGTGAATTGGGCCACAATTTTTTACTACTTCGAGCTGAAACGGGTCTTTCAAAAGCTCCATTCCCCAAACATGAGGAATGTGATGCTACAAAGATCCTAAATAGATCTAAATTCAGACCGTTTAACGCTAGATTCTTCCTAGAATTGTGAGAATGGGGTCGGAAGGATTCAGGCAATTATTGATGAGCAGGTGTAGTCGGAGAAAAGCTTGATTGTTACCTTTATCTTGATTGTTTCAAAGACCATCCAGACAAAGAACAAAAAAATTTTAGGTGAGTCTCACAACGTACAACCATGTTATATGAAGAAAATGCTCCACAAACTCACCCTACGTAATTGATATGCCTTTGCAAACAGTAGACAAACGCATGATGCCCCCTTGTATTTGCAAGAGCAATGCATACATTTGAATTATACAGAAACATGGGAATGCTTTCCCGAATTTCCATGGTATTTGCAAGAAGAATGCATGGATTTAGCTGGATTAACACATTGTTAATGTACCATTGATTACATATGAAGAACAGGACTTTAGGGATGAGGCATTGCATTTCAGAAACATTATGGACACCAAACTTACCCATAAATGCCCCCAGAAAATTTTTGAAATATTTCCACACGTTTCCTAACTTTTTTTAGTGAAATGTGGCATTTTTTTAAAATAAATGCAGTCATGCTTGCAGACTAGGTAAAAAAATCCCTCCTCACATAAAACACCCCCTCAACAAACCCTATTCTCTAACTCTCAACCTCAATCTTAGCCTCAACCTCACTACCCACATCCTGACTCTCACTCTCAAACCTAACAGTGACACTGACTTGCCATCACTGGCCTATGCTACCAGTGGTCTTATTTTCATTCCATACTTCAACTATGCAACACCGTATTCTCCATTATTTCTATTCTCCATATTTTGGGGAAAAGTCTTTTCCTCATTTCAGTATCATAAGGTTTCCCATTGTTCATTTCCAATTGTGCTACACAATTGACCAGTGGGATGTTTTGGTGTGGGCTGGATTACAACAGGTGCACCCTTGCTTGACCTTTTGTGATTATCAAAGAAAATGGTGAAGGAGAACTGGTTAAAGGGAGTGCTGAGGATCAATTATCCAGCTCTTTTGTCTAGTCTTTGAAAGAAAACAAATCTAGCAGTATTGGAGAGAAAACCCATTTCAAACAAAGTAATCCATTTTTCACTCAGAAAAGGTTCAATCCTTACCGTTTCAATTTTATTCATAGCTTATTGATTGGCACCTTAGCTTTATGGCCATTCTCTTTGTTTCATGAGTTCCTTTGGGACCGAATATATGAAATCGAGAGTAGCAAGATGTTGAGATACCAAGTTCCAGGCCAATGGCCTAGAAAGTGACTTACATATCCAAATCTTATATGGAGATATGGACTTTTTGCTTCAGTCGGTCAGCTACTAGTTATGGGTGCCGCTTGGTGCCCTGTTCCTAGAGTTTTTTAGCTAATTATTGAAAAACTCAAAGAAAAATGTCCAGAGTACTATTCTCAGAATATATACACTTCTTCCCAAAATTAATTAAATAGTTTTTTGCAGGGTTTGCGAGTAATGATGCATGATCCTGTACCCTTTTCATTTCAAAGTAACGAGGCAAATATCATATGAATAGAAGCGAAGCTAATAAATTCAACACTTGATGGTACCAGAACCAGGCACAGGTAAGCCAATTACACAAAATTCACATTTCATAAAGTAAACGAGACATATAAATTCATACTAAAAGTATTAAGAAAAAACATCAACTAATCAACAGTCATATTTAAAATTCAGAGATGTTTTTTTTTTCCTGGTTCCGTACTAACCTTATTAACTCCAAGTCTACACCAAAAACATCTTTAACTAAGAACAACTTATTGGAAGACAAAATTTGCTGAAAATACAAAAGGCCAACAGTTTAGCATTTTCACAATGAAAGATTAGAAAGTTTTTATTTTTGATTCCTTTTTGAGCAACAGTAAGTCCACTTGCCCAAACATAACTGCAGCTAGATATTCTTCATGGAAACCAACACTTGCCAAAACATAGGCCAATAGTTCAGTATTTTCACAAATATCCACTAAAAATGACAAAGTAGCAGGACTTCTATTTTTATAGCCATAAAACCAATTAATAGCAACCACAAAGAAAACTCATCCCACATTTTGAGCTTCTACTTCATCATAACCAACTCACCAGAGAACTTTCGGCCACAATTAGAAGACTGAGAACGGGGATTAGAGGAACCCGCAGTACACTTGATAATCGTGACCTCAGATTTCTGAAAATCCGACAGCGGCGTGTCGGGAACAAACGACGGCGTTGAGAGAGAAGTTTTCAATTTTTGAGGCGTAGGATCGTCAACGATAATTAGCGAAGTAGGGTTTGGCTGTGAATTTGTTTTCGGTCTCTTTGCTCGGTTCCTGGAAGGACCGCCATCTTTGTCGGTGACATCTTCGTCGGAGGAGGAGAGGAGGTCGAGATGAATGGGTTGAGACATTTTGCGACGAACGAAGAGAGAGGGAGGGATGAAGTCCTTGGTGTGCGAACCGTGAGGTACCTCCAATGGCTATTTTGTCATGCTTCGAACTGCACTCAGCGCGGGACGTTTACGTGATTCGATGGTCCGGGCAAAGCGGGTTCGGGTCCGGCTTATCGAATTCAGTGTTAATCAAATTTTATTGTTAAATTACCCATTCTTTATTCAGTTTTTTTTTTCAAATTAATC
>JAODPA010091531.1:0-23443 GCA_025585075.1 Nepenthes mirabilis | reverse complement strand
GAGAGCACAAGGGCAAGAGAAAAAGAGAAAGGGGGAGGGCAGGAAGAAGTAGAGGCACGAGTAGGAGGAAGGCAGAGCAGAAGAGAGAGAGGAGAAGCATGTGGTAGGAGAGAGGAAGAAGAGAGAAGAAGAGTTCGGTTACTTCGGAGTATCTTTTTGTCAAATCTACTTGATATGATGTGACAAAACGATTTTTTTCTTCTGTCAGTAACCATACAAAAACTGAAACCTAAGAATACAAATTTTAAGGTAAGACGGTCTAGACCAAAACAATACATTCATTTTTGAATGAAACTTGCAAATACAAATATAGACTCCTACATATAATCACAATACATTCACAGGATCATCTAATACCATATAATATCCATGACTCCAGCTCTTTTAACATTTCTATTCATCATACCAAAACTCATACAGAGATGCCATCTAGAACCTAAACATATCCAAAAGCAGATGGCAGAAGCAGATCTATTCCCAAAATGTGAACAAGCAGTTGCATAGTCATTGTTCATATATAACATTCATTCACAAGTTGAGATAAATACATTCACAACCAACAAAAATCCTCAAAATCTTCAACAGGCTTTCCGACATTCTATTCAAAGTTCCTCCTTGCTAAGCTTTATCTATTCTTGCTCATCCGAGACCAATTCTGCAATCTCCTCTGGAGAGAGAATTATAACAGGTGAGTCGAAGCCCAATAAGGTACCAAAAACATGCAAGGTACCAAAAACATGCAATAAGACAATGGTCATGGAAGATACCAAAATTCATGATCAATGCCATTTTCCGAAGTTCTTAATTCAACGTTATTTTTTTTCCGAAATTCATAATTCAATGCCAATTTTCAAAGTTCATAACACAGTGTCAAATTCTTAAGTTCATAAATAAATGTCATTTTTACTCGTCCTTCCATCCTTAACTCTATTGCTCAAGGGACCTAGGCTAGTAGAACTTACCAGTCGAGGGAGTGAATAATCGATGATAGATTATGTTCACTCCATACAATCAAAGGCCGAAATTCAAAATTCATATCCATTTCCGTTTTCATTCAATATTCAAAGTTCAAAGTTTAAATTTTTATCCCCTTATTATGTCTTGAAGAGGGGCGAACCACGTATTACTCCATAGACAGAGTTATTCCTATTTACCACCATAACATTCTAATGTATACCAGAGAGTCTTATCTGACTGTGTAATAGTTCTAGGTCTGATCTTAATACATTTATTCATAGTTCATAATCAAAATTCATCATATCTCAAGGCTGATTCAAAGCTCACACATTGCAGACTCCAGACAAATTCAAAAAGGCCTTCATATTTTGACATTCCAGTTCCATGCAAGATTTTCATGCAAAGTAATCCGGATGTAAATTGAACATAAAGCATGGGCCAAAACGTGAAATCAGAGTCAAGAGTTACAATTTCATAATTATGAAACTTAGATCAAAATCATGAAATTCATACATGTTTCGTAACGAAACTTAGGGGATGGGATTTTAGAGCGTAACTAATGAAATAGAGATATTCAAAAGCAGTGAACATAGAAAACGAGTTCTGAAGTACTCTTGCCTGATTTTCGAACTCCTTACTCCAGTCTGGCCTAAGATTCTTTCTTTCTCTTCATCTCCTACTTCCCCCTTTCTTCACAAATTTTTCTAACCCTTTTCCTCTCTATCGAGCTCAACATTTATAGAAGATGGGTTAAGTAGGAATAGGTGAGATAAGTCACCTACTTGGTACTTCTTTTCTATAAGGTCAGCAAAATAAGTGGGAACAGTTTACTTACTCTAAATAGGTGGAAAGAGTCAACGAAATAGGTAAATCTACTTCAACTATCAACAAAGTTGGTCTTTATCAAATTCAATCTACTCCGATCATCAGCAAATTCAGGTAAAGAATTTCACTTCGACAAAGTTACTTCAATAATTCACTTAGGCATTTTACTTTAAAATTTACTCCGGTTCTCAACGCCATTAATCTACTTCAATCAAATATTCTAAATCCGATCAATATTTATACTTCTAGTCGACCATTAACTCCAGCCATCATCAACTCACCATACCACTTCGGCCGGTCATCATCAAATCGACTCCGGCCATCATCAAATCAACTCCAGCCATCATCAACTCACCTTACCACTTCTGCCGATCATCATCAAATCAACTCCAGCCATCATCACTCACCTTACCACTTCAGGCAATCATCATCAAATCAACTCCGTCCATCATAAACTCATCTTACCATTTCAGCCGGTCATCATCAAATCAACTCCGGCCATCATCAACTCACCTTACCACTTTGGCCAGTCATCATCAAATCAACTCAGGCCATCATCACTCCTCCCTAATTATCAAGTTTTTGGGATCGAGATCCTATAACTCTCCCACACTTAAAGAAATTTCATCCTTAAAATTTAAATGAAGTTACAAACCTTAAGTAAACAAGTGGGGATACTTGCTCCGGATTTCTTCTTCGCGTTCCTAAGTTGCTTCTTCTGGTGAGTGATTTCTCTAGAGCACCTTCACCAGGAAGATTGTTTTCGTATGTAACCTTTGATCCTTCCAATCCAAAATCTGCATCGGCTCCTTAACGTATGATAAATCCTTGTCAATCGTTAAGGGTTTGAACTCGATCATGTGCATGGGATTGTAGACATATTTTCAGAGCATCAATACATGGAATACATCGTGTACCTCGGCCAAATTAGGTGGCAACGCCAACTTGTAAGCCACTTCTCCGATCCTCTCTAAAATCTCAAAGGGGGCAATGAATCATGGTTTTAATTTTCCTTTTATCCCAAATCTGAACGTCCCCTTAGACAGTGACACTTTCAAAAACACATAGTCGCCCACATCAAACTTTAATTCGGACCTCCTCTGGTCTGTACAGCTTTTCTATCTACTCTGGGCAACTTTTAGATTCTCGTGTATCAATTTAATCTTCTCTGCCGTTTCTTTAACGATTTTGGAGCCCAAAATTCTTTTGTCTTTGGTTTCCTCCTAGTGGAATGGAGACCTACATTTTCTTCCATACAATACCTTGAAAGGTTCCATGCCTATGCTTGCCTGACAACTATTATTATAGGCAAACTCTGCCAATGCCAAATAATTATCCCAAGTTCCTTTCATGTCTAACACCGAGTCTCTTAACTTATCCTCTAGGATCTCAATTGTACGTTTCGATTGGCCATCGGTTTGGAGGTAATAAGCAGTACTGAACTTCAGCTCCATCCCCAATTCTTTATGTAAATTTTTCTAAAATTTTGAAACAAAATGGGAATCCCTATCAGATACGATGGAAGCTAACACACCATAAAGTCTAACAATTTCATTCACATACGGCTGGGCCAACTTATCACGAGAGTAAGTCGTCCTGATTGCCAAGAAATAGGCTGATTTTGTCAACCAATCAACGATAATCCAAATGGCGTCATGGTTTCTAGGAGTCCTTGGTAGACTAGACACAAAATCTATAGTAACATCCTCCCATTTTCAACTCAGAATCGGCATCGGTTGCAATAACCCAGATGGCTTTCTTCTTTTAGCTTTTAATTATTGGCATACAAGGCATTTTTCTACATAAGCCATGATGTCCCTTTTCAAGTTCCTCCACCAAAATATTTTCTTCAAATCCTGATATATCTTATTCGTTCCTGGATGAATTGTGTACCAAGATCAATAAGCTTCCTTCAAGAGTTTCTATGAGGTTCTGGATTTAAAAACTTGATGATGATGAGGTGATTAGTATGCTAATGATCAATACAAGACCTATGTAACGAATAAGGTTGGGTATCAGAAGAAAAATCGAGGAAAGTTTGAATTGGTGCTGCTGGGAGCTCGAGCCGTGGCTCGAGTGTATTTTCCAGTAGATCCCCCGCCCACTATTTGCTCGAGCGGAAATTCTAGAAGCGCACCCGCCCGCTGGCCGCTCGAGCTCCGCTCGAGCATGTTTTCCAGTAGCTCGCCCGCTCGCTGGCCACTCGAGAAGCGCTCGAGCGGAAAAACCAGAACCACCGCCGTTTGCTGGCCGCTCGAGCGTAGTGCCGCGGCCTCCTGCTGCCCACTCGAGCCACGCTCGAGCGGTGGCACGGTATAAATACATGTTCGGCCTTTTCCCTCGTCATTTTTCGCACGGTTTAGGGTTTTTAGAGAGAGAGGGGTGACTCTAGAGAGAGAAGAATGGAGAACGAGGCCCGAGAGGCCAAATCCGTCCGAGAGCCAGTTATTAAAGTGAAAGCACGTGTCGAGGCAAGTGTTCTCATACCCACTAACTTTTCTCTTTCGTTGGTTTTGTTGATTACCGGGTATTTTTGTCTCGATACCCACCCATAACCTTGAAAACGTAGTACCCGTGTCTTGAGACCAAGGATGGTATGATTTGTTGGTCGATCTGCTCACCGATTCGTCCGGTGGAGCTTCGTCAAACCCTAACCCATGAAATTTTTGGGTTTTCCCTTTTTCCACCCGTGAATCATTGAATTGACTTCAAAATGTAAATCCCCATGTCCCTATTGTGTATATATGTTGGCCGGGCCAGAAATCTCCCACGTTATGACCCATTCGCGGTCTCCGAGTCCTCTAAGTTACTGTTCATCCGTGAGTAAATTGTGGAATTGCTCGTTTTGTTTCTATCCAATTGTAATGAGACTCATGTTATGTGTTGATGTGAAAGTGTATGTGTCGAAATGTATAATTGTGCATCGGAAGCATGAGAACGTGTCCCGAGAGCTTCTAAGGTGGTGGTTGTCCACCGGAGGTAAGGAATTTCAGACTCCCTGTGAACTTGAACTAAAGTGTGATAAAAGTTAATTCCAAAGAAGAAATAAAGTCAAGTAAGTAAATGGAGGGAGACCCACTAGGTATGTCGTGGTGAACGTGATCTCCCGGATGGAGACATATGATGGGAATGAGATTTCCCGACTTGTGAATGAGTATGCCAAGTAGTGAGTCCTCCCTCCCAGAAAGTTGAACCTTGAAACTAGGACCATAGTTGATAGGGGTGGTGTCCTCTAGCTTGCCACGTATGTTATGGTGGGAACCCAAGGAACACTCCGGCCACCCTTGGGGGTGGGTGATGTTCATGGCACGTTCTAGGACGCTACAGTGAAAGAACGAGGACTGCCCTGGTCCTCGGGGGTGTGGGGTGTGTCGGTTGAACACTACATAGCGAGACGTAGTCGTTCGTGGATTGTTGCATGGATGCAACCAGGGGTCGAGTGCTGTAGACCTAAAATGTAGCTGTGGCTTTAGAATGTGTAACGACCACATTCCTTTCCTCGTTCTCTCATTTCGTCGGCTAGTACGATCTACTGGCTCCAAGGTCCGCAAAGATAAATGTTAAAAAGGAAAATGAATAAAGTGAATTGGACAATCTCAAGTGTTCTTCTCCCTCTTGTGTTCCCCTGTACTATCCCTGTGCTTTTATTTCCAGTACTGTTACCTGTTATTAGTTAGTGGTGTATGATCTCATTTGTTGGGCTTTATACTCACCCTTGCCTTATATTTTTCAGATGAGAACGCCTTGATACCTGACGAGGCCGAGTAGATCATAGAAGCTCAGTAGATAGCTGTTTTGCATGCGAGGCTCAAGATTTTGGACTTGGACGGATTAGATGTATGATAGGGATCTTTTTGGGTTTGGATTTTGTATCTGATAAAACTTGTATGGAGATACCTTATGCTAGTGGTTGATGGATGACCTGTATATGTATCAGTCCACTGTGTTTTGTGGTATTTATATGCTTCCGCAGGTCTTGCCTTGTGATGAGTTCGAGGTTCCTAGTTGGCATCCTTCTTTGCCGGTGTTGTCTGGATCACGTCGCCTAAGCCACCCTGGTTGTCGTGGTGTTTAGATCCTGTGTAGTTTGTCATGGGACTTTATGGATTTTCTTATGAATTCTTTGGATTATTGTGCAGGGTTGTATTTCAAGTGTTTGTATTTTGGAAATGTCCAATTTATAGACGAAACTTTGCCCAATTTTCTGTAGAAATTTATTAATTTTATTTTGCCTGCTTGTCTTTATTTTTCCTGACAAAGATTATTCGATGGAGAATAATCTAGTCCATCACAGTTTCTCCTTCAATGCCTTATCATTCGGTACACACAAACGATCTCTAAATCTCAGCATTCCTTCCGTTTGAATATTAAAATCAATTTTAGAGTCTTTATTTGAATCACCCACAATTTTCATGAGCAAAGAATCATTTACCTGCTTCTCCTTCACCTCATTAATCACCTCCACTTGAATCTGCAGGTACGATAAAAGCATTCAGTTTCCTGAAACATATCGTTGGATATCACATTGCTTCAAGTAATCTAACATCTCCATCTGTTTAATCTGTAACCTCACCACGTAGTCTAATCAGCGGCTCAGAGCATTTGTAACTACATTATCTTTCCCCAACTTATATAGAATCTCACAGTCATAATCCTTCAAAAATTTCCCCCATCTCCTCTACCTCATATTAAGCTCTTTCTGTGAGAACAGATATTTCAAGCTCTTATGATCAAAATAAACAAGAAACTTTTTATATAAAGGTAGTGTCTCCAAATTTTGAGGGTAAACACAATTGCAGCAAGTTTCAGATCGTGTGTTAGGTAGTTCGTTTCGTGCACCTTCAGCTGTCGAGAACCATAAGCCACTACCTTGCCATTTTGCATTAACACACATCCTAAACCGGCCTTAGAAGCACCACAAATATACTTCAAAATCACCTGAACCGTCCGGAATAGTCAGCACCGGAGCAGTTGTTAAGCAATCCTCCAACTTCTAAAAACTCCAGGCACATTCTTCTGTCCAGACAAACTTGGCCTCCTTTGTCAATTGAGTCAAGGGTATGGCAATTTGAGAAAATTTTTCTACAAAATGCCTATAATATCCGGCCATGCCAAGAAAGCTCCGGACTTCAGTAACAGACGTAGACGGACTCTAATTTGTAACAACCTCGACTTTCTTCGGATCTACAGTAATACCTCCATTGGAAATCACATGCCCCTAAAATATCACTTCCTCTAGCCAGAATTCACACTTTTTTAGTTTAACATACAACTTCTCTCCCCGAAGCACGTAGAATACAATTCTCAAATGGGTTTCATACTCCTCATGGCTCTTAGAGTATATCAAAATGTCATCTATAAATATCACCATAAACTTATCAAGATAAGGCCTAAACACCCTATTCATCAAATTCATAAAAATTATCGAAGCATTTGTAAGACCAAACGGCATCACAAGAATTTTATAGTGGCCATACCTCATTCTAAAAGTAGTTTTGGCCATATCATCTTGCTTAATCCAATTTATAGGCCGCAAAGGTAACTTTTTCCTGATCACTGCATTGTATCACTGTGAAAATCTTTTTCATTCTCCTAATCCAAATATTGGCTTTGGCTGGATCTGGTTCTCCCAAGAATTCCGGTGCTCTCTCCATCGTAAATTTATCATACGCTGTTGGGGTAAGATTTACCAGAGCTGGCTCTGGTGCTAGGACCAGATCCATATGGTGTTGCTCCATTGACTCTATTATGTTCGTCATTCTTCCCAACAGATTTACGTACTCTGCTTCGTGATCTGGGGGCATACCAACGCCACTTCGATCATTTCTTCTATATCTTCTACTGGCTATTTATATCCTATAATTGAGAACAGGGCAATATTAATAAACCTCAAAGGATTAAGTTATAGGGAGGGATTAACAATTATTCAAGAAACTTTAGGACCAGCCTAAAGGTTAACACCTAAATTTCCTATCTAACCTCAATTATCCTTAGCCTTGTCCTACTTAAACATATACATATACTTCTGCTTTACGATCGATCATTCCAAAGGCATCTCATTTTTCTCTAATACTAACCATGACGGAACAATTTTTTTTCCTTCCGTTAGTAACCATACAAAAACTAAAACCCAAAAATATAAATTTTAAGGTAAGATATTTCGGACCAAAACAATACATTTATTTTTGAATGAAACTTGCAAATACAAATATAGACTCCTACACATAATCACAATACATTCACAGGATCATCTAACGCTATATAATATCCCCTACTCCAACTCTTTTAAAATTTCTATTCATCATACCAAAACTCATATAGAGATGCCATCTAGAACCTGATTGTATCCAAAAGTAGATGGCAGAAGCAGATCTATTCCCAAAATGTGAACAAGGAGTTGCATAGTTATTGTTCATATATAACATTCATTCACAAGTTGAGATAAATACATTCACAACCATCAAAAATCCTCAAAATTTTCTACAAGCTTTCCGACTCCAAAGTTCCTCCTTGCTAAGCTTTATTTATTCTTGCTCATCCGGTACCAGTTTTACAGTCTTATCTGGAGAGAGAATCATAACAGGTAAGCCGAACCCCAATAAGGTACCAAAAACATATAATGTAAATCATAGTTGCAATAAGACAGAGGTCATGGAAGATACCAAAATTCATGATCAATGCCATTTTTCAACGTTCTTAATTCAACATCATTTTTTTTTTTCGAAATTCATAGTTCAATGCTAATTTCCGAAGTTCATAACTAAGTCTCAAATTTCAAAGTTCATAAATAAATGTCATTTATATTCATCCTGCCATCCTTAACTCTATTGCTCAAGGGACCTAAGCTAGTAGACCCTACCAGGCAATGGGTGAATAATCGATGATAAATTGTGTTCACTCTACACAATCAAAAGCCGAAGTTCAAAAGTCATATCCATTTCCATTTTCATTCAATATTCAAAGTTTAAAGTTTAAATTTCTATCTTCTTATTACATCCTGAGGAGAGGCAGACCACGTATCACTCCATAAATGGAGTTATCGCTGATTATCACCATAATATTTTAAGGCATGCCGGAGAACCTTATCTGACTACGTAACAATTTTAGGTCTGATCTTAATGCATTTATTCATAGTTCATAATCAAAATTTATCATATCTCAAGGCCGATTCAAAATTCATGCATTCCATACTCCGGACAAATTCAAAATGGCCTTCATATTTTGCCATTCTAGTTCCATGCAAGATTTTCATGCGAAGTAATCTGGACATAAATTGAACATAAAGCATGGGCCAAAACGTGAAATCAGAGTCAGGAGTTACAATTTCATAATCATGAAACTTAGATCAAAATCATAAAATTCATACATTTTTCGTAACGAAACTTAGGGGATGGGGTTTTAGAGCGTAACTAACGAAATAGAGATATTCAAAAGTAGTGAACCTAGAAAACGAGTTCCGAAGTACTCTTGCCGTTCGAACTCCTTACTCCAATCTGGCCTAAGACTCCTTCTTCCTCTTCGTCTCCTACTTCCCCCTTTCTTCACAAATTTTTCTAACTCTTTTCCTCTCTATCGAGCTCAACATTTCTAATTGATGGGTTAAGTGGGAATAGGTAGGGTAAGTCACCTACTTGGTTTTTCTTTTCTAGAAGGTCAACAAAATAGATAGGAGCAATTTACTTACTCTGAATAGGTGAAAAGACTCAACAAAATAGATAAATCTCTCCGACTATCAACAAAGTCGGTCTTTATCAAATTCAATCTACTCTGGTCATCAGCAAATTTAGGTAAAGCATTTTACTCTGGCAAAGTTACTTCAAAAATTCACTTTAGCATTTTACTTTAAAATTCACTCCGGTTCTCAATGCCATTAATATACTCCAATCAATATTTCTAAATCTAGTTAGTATTTCTACTTCCGGTCGACCATCAAATCCGGCCATCATCAACTCTGGCCAACATCAACTCACCACACCACTCCAGCCGGTCATCCTCTTATCAACTCTTGCCTTCATCAATTTCGGTTATCGATTCACCATACTACTCCGGCCGGTCATCATCTTGTCAACTCCAGCCATCATCAACTCACCACACCACTCTGACCGGTCATCATCTTATCAACTCCGGCCATCATCAATTCACCAAACCACTTCAGCCGATCATCATCTTATCAACTTTGGCCATCATCACTTCTCCCTAATTATCATGTTTTTGGGATCAGGATCTCACATAAGAGGTTAAGAGAAGTATATATAAGCCGTATTTTTGGTTTGTTTCAACATCTCATGTATTATGACTACAGTTTGAAGATTTTACTTACATGCATATTATTTTTATACACCCTATCTATTTATTACGTAAATGTATATATGATTTACTGGTTAATTTGAAAATTTGTTAGGGTTTTATGATTTTTGGAGAGTTTTACTATTTTATAGAAACTCAAAAAACATCTAATACTGCCTGAAGATTGTAGTCACTACTATCTATTATTAAATGCTACCTATGTGGCGGAGTCATATCTGTGACTATCTGTTATTAACTGTTATCTCTTCGGTGAAGCCATATTTGTGGTTACCTGTTATTAATCACCGTCTATATGGCGAGGCCATACTTGTGGTTATCTTTTATTAACCATCGTCTTTGTGGTGAGACTGTATCTATGGCTATCTGTTATTGATCATCATCTCTAAGGCGAGACTGTATTTATAGCTATCTGTTATTAACCGCCATCTCTATAGTAATGCCGTATTATGGCTATCCATTATTGACTGTCGTATCTGTGACACGGTACCGTATCTATGAACCTCTCTCGATAGAAAAACTCTATTCCCTTTCCATTGGCAGGAAAGGTTGAGTTCTATTTGTAGTTGACCTGTCCTATCTGTCTAGTATTTAAACGATGATTTTATAATATATTTGGATATCTAATTTGTATCTATTGTCTATTTTGAAATCTGTTTATAGATCCTCTCTCTAATCTTGTCGGACGTGTTGTTATTATATGTATATATATATATATGATACTTGTTGTGTTTTAAACTCATATTTTTTATTTTACCCCTTTAGAGTAAAGGGCTTGGATATATTATAGGAGTTAGATAAGATCTGACATGGTATCAGATATTTTGGTAAATATTACATTCGTTTAGACATTATTACATCTGTATGGATTATATTTGGTTGTTAGATCGTCCAAGTATAGGCCTTCTGATAGTATATTAAGACTTTATGGATTTATTATATTTTGTGGATAAGTTGTTGTTACAGTATAGGTACATCCCTTATGATATGCAGAGTGGGTCATATTTATATTATCCGAACAATTATTCAATGAGGTCTTATGATGAATTTTAGGTTTATCTATTTTTGATATTCAGATAATGAAATTTTTTGATCTATTTGTTTATATCACGCCCAAGTTTGGGATTTATTTACCTATTTTTTAAAAATTAATTATTTATTAATTACACTTACTTTGATCTAAATTTGTGACAGTCATCCCAAATAGTATCAAAAATACATCAAATATGAATACAATCCAAATACGAAGCTGATACTTTCCAATATGAACGAGACTTCAATCAATCCGCGCCCGAACTCCCTACAAGACACCTATAACCCTCTAATTTGAAAGGATATGAAGTAATAAAAATATAAACCGAATGCTCAACAAATATTAGTATAAAATTTATATAATAAACTGATGCATATATAAACAGAACAAAAGAAATTAAAATGTATATAAAAACCCATAAGAAATCAAAATCCAAATGTTCATAATATCATGTTAATGAAAGTTCGAATGTCGCCTCGCATTCAAAAGTTTTAAATATATGAAATCAATTGAATTCCAACTAAGGGTGAAACCTACAAATCTCAATCAAAATCTCTAATATCTAAATCAATGCAGGTAAAATATATTAAAAATCTAAAATATGTACAAATTAAAAAATCAAAGACCGAAAGACTAATTTAAAAAAATGTTACTCTTTCTCTCGAAAACCTTAAATTATATCACTACTATTTAAATGCATAGATGGGGCCATCTATATATGTTTTCCTATAGATGAGGACAAAATCACTATCTTTTCCACCTATGGAATGAGTATACTCTTCAAATTTGTCTGATATATTAAAACATTCAAATATATTAATTTTATTCAATTTCTTATAATTATTCTCATAAAAACTTAAAATGGAAAATGTATCTATATCACAAATCTAAAACTTTTTCTATCTAGTAAAAAAAGTCAAAACTTTCACTGAAAAAGGTCAAATATAAAGCTTTTTACTTAGAAAATGTCACATGTCAAATCAAATAAAAAAGGTAGAGCCCAACCCAAAGCACAATGTATGGATACCACATGCATAACCTATATACAACTTTTCGTGACTTTTTCTTTATAAATGTACTTTTATATAAGCAAAACACCTTAAATATTTGCCTATTTTTACAAAGTGAACAAAATCCTTGAATATCAACAAAACAAAAGTAAAATCCCAAAACAATCAGTGAAAGTGACATATATGCACAAGATAGTTAAATAGGATAAGTAAAATATCATGCATGTACATTAAATCCCCCAAATATAGGTAAAATTAAATAGAAATAAAATAATTTCAAAAAAAGAATATAAAGATACTTACCTCAACGTCCAAACTAATTGATCTGACCAAAAGATATCTTGAAATACCTCTTATCCTCTTCCTCTCTCTTCATTCTCCTTCTCCTTCTCCCTCCTTTCTCTTTTTCCCATGCAAAATGACTAAAACAGTGTATGCTATCTCTTATATAGCCAAATAGATACATGAGCACTACTCAGGTGCACATTAGGCACCATGCCTAACCCCATCAACACATGAGCACCTCCTCGGGCATCCTTCAAGTACTCCCACACTGGAATCTATGCTCGAGAGTTACCTCATGGCTTCTCGAGCATGCCTACACTACAATCCGCACATGAGCACGCATTGGTCATGCCTCTAGTGCCAAAATTGCTTACATAGTCCGAATTTTCTTTAAATTTATATTATACATTTTTTTTTTTTGATATATTCAAATTTAACCTAAAATAAATGGATTATAACAATTAAATTAGGTGAGAACATGTCATTACTACATCAACTGATTCATCTTCATATAATGATTGAAAATGGTAAAGGAATCCTTTCTTCCAAGCTAAAAGAGGGCATCTCCTCTAAAAATGGGGTAGTCAAATGAGTAAAAGTCAAGGTAGACCTACCAAAAGATCATTTGGTACTACCCTCATCTACCTTGGTCAAAACAACATCAATAATTTTATAAACCTCATCATCATCTAAATAATGCCCCAGAATAGTTGCTACCCCAATCCCAAACTGATCCATTAGCACAAGGTGGAGAGTTAATAAAAAGGACATTCCTCTTTCTTTTCAAGGTATGAGGTGGAATGTCGATGAAGGCTTCTTCTCCTAGAATGACACATTTAAGCCATCATGGTTCAAGAAATTACCAATCCCATGTAACTCGTCCACATTTCCCTTAATGAGGTCTGTTCAAGATTAGTTTATGAAGCTCTCATTGTTAAGAATTGGACCAAAAACTGTACGATTGACTTCACTCTAGTAATTTGACAAGATCCAGTTTCTAGGAACACTAACAAAAAATAAACTAACTTTTTAATTTTTTACTGAGTTAGGGTTTGCACCTTTTATTTCAAACACCTTCCTAGGGTTTTGTGATGACCCGAGTTTTCAAAACATAGTAATTTTAGTAATTAAATTGGTATAATTAAGTTTGAGATAAGTAAAATTGAGAAATATGAAAAAATTACTGTAGTTCAGCAAACTGCAGCTCGGCGGCTGCCATGCTCTCGAGCGCGGCAGTAAGCACCGAAAATCAGTAGGGCCCCACTTGCTACATGCCTGCCACGCTCGAGCGACACCCTGGCAGCAGGCCTGCACTCGCCATGAGCCTGCCGCATGCTCGAGCGCGCACCTGACCTTTCCCCACTGACTTGCTTTTGTTTTGTTTTAAAAAGGAAAGGGGAGAAGAGAGAGGGCCATAAACGACAAGCAGCAAAGGAGGGAGAGGAGAAAAGGGAGAAAGAAGAAAATTTTGGGCCATTCCACTCTAATCCAAGTAAAAAAAAATGGTAGCTCGGACTAAGGCAAGTGTACCTCGGACCTCGTTTTCCATTTTTACCACTTTTGAATATCTCCATTTCGTTATTCAAGCTCTAAATCTCTTACTCTTCCATATTTGACATGAATAATACATGAATCTCATGACTTTTGGACTAGATTTTATGTTTATACATATATATTGTGATTAATAACTCCAATTTTGTAATTTAGCTCACGTTTTGTCTTCGTTTCATGTTCGGACAATGTAGTGTAAACCCTAGCTCGAAAAATTGGGGGTTTTTTGTTTAAATACATAATTTTGTATGTGTATTCGGAATTGTGGCATCAATTTCATGAATAAACATGTGTTTGATGTTTGATTTAAGCTCGGAAGTTTTCTATGGAACCCTTGAATGAAAATTTGGAAAAAAAATCATGTTGGAAGCTTGAAATTTTGATAATTTAAATGTTAATCATTGTCCTGTAAATTTTATCAAATGATTTGTATGTGAAAACTCTGCAAGGAACTGGACTATCAAACTATGGAAAGACTTATCGAGTTAAGGAAACCTCTGAAATCATCTGAAAGAGTAATTGAATGAAAATCAGATTTGGTTTTGAAATATGATAAATTTTGATTATGGAATTTTGAACAAATGCATTGAATTAAGTAATTAGTAAGGAAATTCAGACCTAGAACTGTCTTATGGTTAGATAAGGTTCTCCGATATGCCTTAGAACATTACGGTTATGGTAATTAAGGATAGCTATCGAACTATCAGAACTATCAGACTATCGAAACATCGAACTATCGGCCTTTGATTGTGTAAATTGAATATAATTTGTCCTCGATTATTCGTCCCTCGGCTAGTACAGTATACTAGATGGGTCCCTAGAATATTGAACTAGAATTTCTGAAGAACAAATAAGATTTGAAACTATTTTTTAGATCCTAAAAAGTGTTTAAATAGAATTTATACTTTCTTCCTGTTTTCTGTAAATGCTTCTATTCTTCTGATAATATCGCAGTTCTTTTTCTATTCTAACGTATTCATGCTTGGTATAAATGCATAAATTGTGATTATCGAAACCTGTTTATATCAAACCGGGCTTTCTCATACTTTCTGTATATGTTCCTGTTCCTTAACAGTTCTTATATCCTTCTATATTTATGTTCTGCATTTGAGCATTATATTCTTCATGTTTTGGTACTTTACTGAGTTTCAACTCACTGTTTACTATTTTTTTCATATAAGACTGTAGGACTAGTACCAGACGAGAGAGAGTAATTCAAAGTTTAATCTGAAGACTTTGGAGGCGTGAAGTATTTTGAAGAATGTTAGGAAGATACAGTTTGAATGTAATTGCCAAATTTTGAAGAAGGATTTTGTATGCATGGATCCTGTAAATGAAATGTATGTCGCGTATGTGATGAAACAGAAAATATTGCTTTCACAAGTTTATAGTTTTTCTTCCGTTATATGTTTTTTAATTTTTGTACAGGTACTAAATGGCATCTCTCATCTGAATTTAGATATAGCAGATAGGATAGTTGGCCTAAAGCCATGGATTGTATTTGAGATCCTATGAATGTGTGTTGTAGGAGAATTGTGATACCGGATTAGTTGTGTGCCTGTATAGGTTATTTCATACAGGTCGTATATTTGGTTTTGGTCTAGATGTAGATAAAATTCTTTCAAAATTTCTGCAAGATTTAATATTTTAAATTTTTGGATTTTGTTCAGTATGTTCATGACAGAGGGTCCTAAAAGGATTAGGATCCTATCCATCATAGGTTTAGAGCTATCTAGTCATTTTCTTGGTTGAATCAAAAAATACCTTAAACGTAGGGGCATCTAGTCTAAGATCCTATCAACAAAAGTAAATACATAGTGCCATAATATATCTAATGGTGTTAGGGTAGAAATGGGAGATTGGAATTTATAAAGCCTTTATTATTTTCATGAATTTCCTAGCAATAGGAATTCAGAGATCATCCTTAAGATGAGCTTTATAAATAGCAACGAAGCCATCCCTTTGAAAGCAAGCCCCCTCCTCAGATGAAGGAATTTAAAGGAAATGGCAGATGGAATATTATGTCAATCATAAATGTCTAGTATGAGATCCATGGAGAGGCAAGAACCAATGTTTACAATGCCCTTTAAAGTGTTTTGTAGAGCCATCAAAAGCAAGACAAGTATGGGAATCAGAAATCTGATGTCCCATTGCAAGTTGAGAAGAAAATGCAATTAGGGTTTGAAAAGAAGAGCGGGGGAGTTTTAAATTTAAGAGGGCAGCCAGGCCAAAACGAAGTGTTTTAGATGCCAATGCTGATCAAAACGGTGCATTTCTTCACCTTCTCTCAAGCCTAAATACCATGTTTAGAAGAAAATCAAAAGAAGGCACAGTTTTCAAGCCATCTATCACGACACTGATGGCACAACAAGTTATTTCCATTATAAAGATAATAATGATGACGACATCATTATTTTCAAATTGACAAAATTAAATTTCAAAGATTCAACTTGCTTCTAGATACAGATTTGGTTGACTAGAATGATTTAAAGATATCTAATTAAAGGTCCTAATTTGTCTGAAATCCAAACTATTAGAAAGCCAAATTGCCAGAAGTCAGAAGATAGAATTATCCACATGCCAAATAAACTATTCTTTTCCAAATAATAATATAAAAAGGGCTAAGGTATCAAAATCAATAACAGAAGAATTTTTTTTTCTATTTAGATAATTTTATTAATTTAAACTTTTAACAACTTATAAACCTATACTTATAAAGTACAAATCTAATGAAAGGAATAGATTAAAAATTATGACCTAAATGTGAAAAATAAAATTATTTCTTATAGATACTCTTACATATAGGATATGTTCTTACAAGTTAGATAGGTAAGTCGAATGACTTGAAGAAAAAAAAAAAGAGAAAAGGAAGCATGTGGGCTATCAAGCAACATAAATTCAAGGATGAAACAAAGTTCAGAGAATGCTACCCTTCACTCTCAAAACAAACCAACCAATCGATCATCTCTATCATGTAATATTAAAAAATGTCACTAGAAAGAGAAGAAAGACAGAGAACCAACTAATTTCCTTTGAGCATGCTCGATCTCCTCAATGATCCATGAAAGGAAGGAAAGTGGCATCAAGAGAAGGCACTCAAAAGGGAAGTCACCACGGTTCAAGATATTATGTAAAAGAGAAAAATCAGAATGGCTTCTCATATAAAAGAGAGTAATCAAAATAAATTTTATAAATGCCTTCAGAGGACTACAAAAACACCTAGGAGAAATCTCTCTTCAAATTCAAAAAATAGGGACTCCATTGTATGTTAAGACGTGAGGCTTGGGAAAGGTCAAACAAAGCTCTTTCGTATGTTGAGTTGTTTAAGGATCGAATGAGAGAAGTCCCTTTTTTATAGCCAAAAAAGGGCAACTAAACAAAGCATCTTATAGTGAACCAAGGAGGTCAAATGATCAAAGATTTTTATCAATAAGATAAAGAAACAAAATCTAATTAACAAAATCAATCAATTATCAATTAATATTAATTGAAAATCTTTTGGAAAGGAAAATTTAATTGCTTTGCGAGATGCATTGCTTAAGTTTCTATTTTAATATGTTCGAAGCTTGAATTTGACATTTGTGCATGGAGCAAGTATTGAGTACGGTCTAAAATAAGGTCAACTCGACACGGTGAAATACGGGTGTAAGGTACCGGTTCCAAAAATATGATAATTAGGAGTAATTAAGCTAATATAGATGAATCGAGGTCAAAGGAAATGGGAGAAATTAGATTTAAAAGCCCAACGATCCGAAATTGACAAATCAAAAATCGACATTGTAATCTTTGAAAAGTTAATCTGTAAATGATATTTGAGTTTTAAATTATGATAATCGTGACATATTAAGTTAATATAATCAAAATTAGAGTTCAAGAATGTGAAAAATTGAGTTGGAAGCGTTGAAAAGGGTCCTGGACGGTGCGTGCACGAAGCAGGCTTGCTGCAAGCTAGACACAGGCGTGACCCGCGCCCACCTGTGCCCGAGACATGACCTTAGCATGAAAATAAGAATGTTGTGCCTGCTCGAGCATGCCAGGGCATGGGCCGACAGAATCATTTGCTCGATGAGCACCTGATGGGTGCTCGAGCACGACCCTTCGGATGCCTTGGCACTCGAGCGCCCATCCGCGTATAAAAACGCATTTAGCTTTATTACTGTTATTTTCATGCGGTTCTGAGAGAGAGGAGAGAGAGAGACCACAGAGGAGAAGAGAGAGGAAGTGGAGATTAAGGCCTTTGAGTTCGAATCCGACTTAGAGCTAGTTGGAAAAATGATAGATTGTGTTGAAACAAATGCACTCATATATTTTCCTTTCTATCTTTTTAATTTTCATTCAATTTTTTCGGGTATTTTTCCCCGATACCCAACCCATGCACACAATTTGTGAAACCCATGACTTAAGCACGAATATTTATCGATTTGTTGTCTGATTTTTGTTACTTTTACACGGTTTTGTTCATCTCGGAAACCCTAACCTGTGCCTTGAACCATTTTACCCATTTATTTTGGGTTTTATGTATGATTTGACTTTAAATAATTGAAACTACATCTTGAGCATCATGACTTACTAATTTAGTGTCTGATTTCCAAGTTTTGTGCACGTGAAACCCAAACCCCACTCCCCAGCATTCTTTACCCGATTGGTTTGAGACTTATGCAAGATTTGGCCCCAGGTAATTGAAACCCTAGCATTGTTAATGTTTTTTCTTTGATTATTTGGTATTAAATTGCATGTAAATTTGTATATACTTAATTGTACATTTTAGAAATATTGTTGTGAATCATTGCGAAGGGATTATCATCCAAAAGCTTTAAAGTTGTGTTTGGTCCGTTGTGGTAAGAAATTTCTGATTTTTCCTAAGCTCCCAGTTACTTGTGTATATATTTAAAGCATGCGAAGGCTTAAATCCATAAGAAATATGTGACGGCCCGACTTTATTTCACCGCATAAAGCCACCGTTAACCTAAATCCTCGACTTATAATAATAATAAAGTGGACATAAAATTTTTACTTTTCTTTCTTGCACAGGATTGATGAGGCCGAACTGTATGAGTTGGCCTTCCGGTTTTAATTTCAAACCTGAGATGCACACTAAAATTATTAATTTTATTTATCCAAATAGAAATCACGGAAACATACTAACATCCATCTTATACAACGGAATATTTTACAAGTCTTCTTAAAACATCAAAAGGAAATAAAATTAAACTCTTCATTGATTAGCTCCGGCCCGTTGGCTATATCATATGGTTCTACTCAACTTCATTCTCCATAAGCCTTTCATCATCTGAAAAGTGGTAAGAATGAGTTACAAAGCCCAACAAAATACTCACATGCAGAAAACAGATAATATAAACATATATATATAAGCGAACATAACTTAGCATACGAAAATCATCATGTCTTTTATTCTTCAGTTCGGAATTTCCTTAGTCTTTTTCTTATTATCTTGTCTTCTGAAAATTCATAAAAACCATTAAAAATTCTTATCATCTTTAGAGATCGGACGGGAGCGGACAACATCGAGGACGGATTGTGTGTAACCTCACAACCTAAGGCCGTATCCCCTCATTATGCTCCCCAGGGCGGGAGGTAATGCCTTTAACCCGACATACGGGGCCATAGTCCAAAGTCTTATGCTACCAAAAGTTTCCTCCCGTGGCCCAAGAGGCAATCCTCGAGTGTCACTCCAATATCCTTTATCCATCTTTAACAGCAAGTTTAATGAAAATTCGGTTCATAGTTCATATCTTTTAATGGTCATCCATCATAGTTCCAAAGTCGAAAGTCGTAGAGTTCCACTTGCTGTCCGGATTACATGCATTTTCATATAGCCTTGTTCTTTACTTCATCAATTGAAGTCCGTAAATCTTAAAGTCGAAGTTCTTTAGAAAGACGGAGTTCTTTTTCTCAAAATGCTGGAGTTCTTTTCAAAACTGGAGTTCTTTTACATAAAAACAAGAGTTCTTTACAAAGCCAGAGTTCTTTTACATAAAAAGTCGGAGTTCTAAAAGCCGAAATTCTTTTCAAAGCCGGAGTTCTTTTCTTAAAATGTCGGAGTTCCAAAAACCGAAGCTCTTTTCAAAGGCTCTTTTCTAAAATCCGAAGTTCTTAAAAGTTTAAGTTCCTTTAAATCTGAAGTTCTAAAAATCGGAGTGATTTTTCTTTAAAATTCGGAGCTCTAAAATCGGAGTGATTTTTCTTTAAAGGACGAAGTACTCTTTCTTAAAAGGACGGAGCTCTTTTTCATAAAGGACGGAGTACTTTTTCTTCAAAAGAACGGAGCTCTTTTTCGTAAAAGGATGGAGTACTTTTTCTTCAAAAGGACGAAGCTCTTTTTCATAAAAAGACGGAGTACTTTTCTTTAAAACATGCAATTATCGAAGTTCATATCAATTAACAAATAATCATATTTCTAAGCAGAACAAAACCGAACATCATGAATAATAGAGTTTCTTTTAAACATGCGATTAAGAACGATAAATCACAAGAACAGAATAAACTTCATACATACATAATTTTATAAGAATATCATATATTTACGTAGCAAACATGCATAAATATGAACTTTAAAAATAGGGGTGAGTATCTTGCCTAGGTTTCTTTTACTTTGCCTTAATCTTTTGGCCTTCCTTTACTCTACTTTGCCTTGATCTTTTGGCCTTGGCCTTCCTTTACTCTACTTTGCCTTGATCTTTTACCCTTCTTTTACTAGAAACTCCATTGTGTGCCTCTTTCTCACTATTCTAGTTCTTATTTATAGACCTTGCGTCTGATGACAGTAATAAATGATTGGCCGTCATTAATGATTGACAGGGGGAATGTTTCTTATTTATGATTCTCCCTCATTAATGATTGATAGGTAGAATGTTTCTTATTTATGGCTTTACATTTCCTAAAAAGTTTCCTTCTTAATTAGATCATTTATGGTTTTGCATTTTCAAGGAATTCATTAATTCCTAGTTAACTAAATTTAACGGAATCTAGATTTCTTATGTAAACACATTAAATTCCTGGTTAATTGAACTTAGCGGGATTTAGCTTTTTCATGTAAACACATTAAATTCCTGGTTAATTGAACTTAGAAGGATTTAGCTTTCTCATGTAAACATATTAAATTCCTGGTTAACTGAACTCAACGGGAATTAGCTTTCTCATTTAATCACATTCCGGTCAACTATCGGCATTGACCGAATTGTTCTTACATGACTTCCGGTCAACACTTGTTGACCGGATCATCAACTTTGACTTTACCAACCACAAAGCCACCCAGCCTTCAAGGCCACTTCGGCCTTACATGACTAGACTTGATTTTTATCAAGGAAATTTGGACTTCTTTTTATCAAGGAATATTCCGGACTTCTTTTCATCAAGGAATATTTTGGACTTCTTTTCATCAAGAAAATTCGGACTGGATTTTTATTAAGGAAATCCGGATTTCTTTTCATCAAGGAATATTCTGGACTTTTTTTCATCAAGGAAATCCGGACTAGATTTTATCGAGTAAGGGCCGAACTTGATTTCATCTCAAGGCCGATTTACTTTTCTTATTACATTTTTCGGTCAATTGGTGTTGACCGGATTATAAGGATTTGATGACAGAAATTTTCTATGTTCTAGAATCTGGGTCGTTACAAAATATAAGAATTATGTAAGTATACAAAGAAAATGCCACAATTTAATATGTTTATGATTAGTTCTCTCAGAGTGAGAACTTTAAAAAAAACGTTTAGTGGACTTTCTCTTAAAAAATAAGGAATTGTGAAACCTGGACCATGGATTTATATTTCAAAGGAAAGTATTCTATTACATACCTTAGGATATTACTGTAGAAGAACAAGGATTGTCTCTGAGTCATGGGGGACATGGTGGCATATGTTTATAACTCCGTATACCGGGTGATAGGTACATCGCTTATCACGGGGTGTTAAATTGTGTAGATCTATGCTTTAGAATGTATAAAAGTGAACACAATCTTTTCCTTGTTTGACCACACCATTAGTTGGTAAAGCCTACTGGTCTTGATCCACAAAGAAAATAAAATTTCTGTATATTTTAAAATCTAAGAGGATCAAAAATAAAATAAAAATGATAAATGTGTTTCAAAAAAGTATTTGTTCATATTTCATGTTTATGCATTCATATACTATTCTTATTCCCTTCCTTTGTTTATTTTTACATGTATTGTTTATTATCCTTAATTATATTGTACTTATTGAGTATCTGACTCACATTTATTACTTTTTTCTTCCTTCAGATGAATACAACCCTTTACCTGATAAGATAAATTAGAGTTTAGGAGTTGGCTAGGTTGTAGATCTTGGAGGAAAAGCTTTGTGGACTTAGTTTAGTAGTTTTGCACCTTTCTCATGGAATATTTTGTATATTTTGAAATGAAATTGTATACCAATATATGTGTGCGATGACAATGTATATTGTAGTTTAGTTTTCACTGTATTGACGGATGTATTGCTTCCACAAGTTATTGTAGTTTGTAATGGTACCTAATGGCATCTTATCTGAACTGACATCATACCGAAATTATGACATTAGTATTATATATTTGTTATAGCTTTTGGATCCTATGAGGTGAAGTATGGATGTATATTTGTGCTGTACAGATTTTTGTACAAGTTGTATTAGTTTGACGGTCGTTTTATTATTGAAACTCTATCAGATTCCAGTCAGAAAAGTCGGTTTGTCACAACGAGCCCACAAATTACAAACTTGTAGAGGAATCAAAAACAATCAAATTGTTTGACTCGGAATAGAAGAGAATCAAGAATTTGTTTAGATGCCTAACCTACTTGGAATAGTGAAAATCGACGCAATTAATAACTTAATAGAAGATTAAGTCTAGCATTAAGTCATGATTAATGATTATATAACTCAATGAATGAACAATCATATTAAATAGGCAATCATAGCCACTAAATGTTAAATATTAAGTACTAAGTAATTATAAAAATTAAGCAACAGTTGGGTCTTAACCAATATGATACCTCAAATGAATAGTCAAGCCAATTCTAAAGAGATAGATTGGTTGCCAGCCAAGTTATAAATACATCAATTTTTCTTAATCAAAAGAATCAAAATTGGGAAGGAAAAAATGCAAGTATAGAGCAGTAGTCTTGATTCACTTGCATCCTTCCACAATTACAAAACCGAGTCCTCTAATTCAAATAATCCCTCTCGTTTATGTTCATCCCAATTTTTTTATAGTCTTTCATATTAGTAGAATGATTTCTCATTTGACTATAGGAAGATATACTAAAGTGATGTCATATCTTCTTATCTTTTATTAATTATTGTACTGTATGATATTCAAATTAAGTGGTTCAAATTTTCAACTTGATATATTTAGACAAAAATCTAGATCCCAAGATCTGGATTAAGTGGTTTGAAGGTCCGACTTGATGTATTTGGATAGCAATCCATATTCCAAATATATATATATATATAACATCTCCCCATT
>JAODPA010091520.1:0-23443 GCA_025585075.1 Nepenthes mirabilis | reverse complement strand
CGGCAGGGGACGGTCCAAAGCGGACAATATCGTCAGTGCGGATGCTCCGGGGACGTTACATTTGGATTCACAACCCTCCACTTCATATGATAGGTTGATTGATGTACACAACACCCCTCAAGATCAATCTGGTGTTGAACAACCAATCAATGTCATTCCACAAAATGTTGATTCTATTCCAGTTGACCATGAAATTCAGGATTTATCTGAAATAGTTGTACAACATGCTCCTGTTGAGGATGATGATACAACATTAAGAAGGTCTTCTAGAATGAGAAAGTCAGCAATCCCTAGTGATTATGTTGTATATCTGGAAGAGTCTGACTACAATGTGGGAGCTGAAAATGATCCTGAAACGTTTTCACAAGCCATGAGTTGTAATGAATCACAATTATGGCACAATGCTATGAAAGAAGAGATGAGTTCCATGAGTAGCAATAGAGTCTGGGATCTTGTTGAATTGCCTAAAGGGGCGAAAGCCATAGGGTGTAAATGGGTTTTTAAAACAAAGAAAGACTCATTAGGCAATATCGAAAGATATAAGGCAAGACTCGTTGGTAAGGGATATACTAAAAAAAAGGAATTGATTACAATGAGACTTTTTCTCCTGTATCTAAAAAGGACTCTCTTCGTATAATTTTGGCATTGGTTGCTCATTTTGATATGAAATTGCAACAAATGGATGTGAAAACAGCATTTTTGAATGGTGATCTAGAGGAAGAGGTTTACATGAAACAACCAGAAGGATTCTCCTCTAGTGATGGTGAGCAATTGGTATGCAAATTAAAGAAGTCCATATATGGATTGAAACAAGCATCCCGTCAATGGTATTTGAAATTTGATGAAATTATCTCTTCATTCGGTTTTGAAGAGAATATTTTGGATCAATGTATATACCAGAAGGTCAGTGGGAGTAAGACTTGTTTCCTTGTCTTATATGTGGATGATATTTTACTTGCATCCAATGATAAAGGGTTGTTGTATGAGGTGAAACAATTTCTCTCTAAAAATTTTGAAATGAAGGATATGGGAGATGCATTTTATGTCATTGGCATAAAAATACATCGTGACAGACCGCGTTATGTTCTGGGTTTGTCTCAAGAGACCTATATCAATAAGGTTTTAGAGAGATTTCGGATGAAAGATTGTTCACCAAGTGTAGCACCCATTGTGAAGGGTGATAGGCTCAATTTGAGCCAATGCCCGAAAAACGATTTGGAACGGGAACAGATCAAGAACATTCCGTATGCTTCCGTTGTTGGAAGTTTGATGTATGCTCAGGTATGTACAAGACCTGACATAGCATTTGCAGTTGGAATGTTGGAAAGATTTCAGAGTAATCCAGGAATTGAACACTGAAAAGCTGCCAAGAAAGTCATGAGGTATCTTCAAGGTACCAAAGATTTCATACTTACATATAGACGGACCGACAATCTGAAAGTTTTAGGGTACTCCGATTCAGACTTCGTTGGATGTGTTGATTCACGTAAATCAACATCCGGTTACATATTTTTGTTTGCCGGTGGAGCTGTATCCTGGCGGAGTGCAAAGCAAACTTTGATTGCTACTTTCACTATGGAGGCCGAGTTCGTTGCTTGTTTCGAGGCTACAAAGCATGGTGTATGGATGAGAAATTTCATGTCTAGGCTTAGAGTGGTTGATTCCATCTCAAGGCCATTAAAGATATTTTACGATAATTCAGCTGCTATTTTTCTGGCTAAAAATAACAAAAGTAGCAGTCGAAGTAAACATATCGACATTCAGTTTTTAGCCATAAAGGAGCGCATTAAAGGAAAGGAAATTGCTATTGAGCATATCAGCACTGAATTGATGATCGCTGATCCTTTGACTAAAGGCATGCCACCATTAAGGTTCAAGGATCTTGTATCTGAAATGGGATTGAGTTCCATTTTGTAATTTTCATTGTATGGACAATGATATTGTAAATTCCTATTTTATTGTTGTGATATTTCTCAAAATTGTGTACACATTAATTAATTTGAGAATATCATTAAGTTGGACAAAGAATAAACATAGGGTTTATTCATAAAGTAAAGTTACCGGATGACTTGAGAAATTAATATATTATAATACATGGAAGATATTACTCATTATTAGAGGACTTATCGTCATGATTCGTATATTTATTTCTTAAGTTTAAAAATTGATGATTTTAGTTATCACATCAAGTTAAATATGGACCAAGTGAGAGAATGTGGGCTTCAGCTCAAATCCAAATGCTGAGCCGGCCCAATGAGCCATTGAGCCGGCCCATGAGCCGATACATTGATCGAGCCGCAAGCCGCGAACGGCTTGTCTGAAGCCGATTTCGAGCCGTAGGGTTTCGTTGCCCTCTTCGTCTTCCACGATCGATTCATCATCATTTGCCGTTTTTCTCAGTTAATTGCTAAAGCATTTGTGGTCTATTAAGTAGTGATAACTCTCCCATTAAGTCAATTAATCAATTTTGGCCGGTTTGAGTACCAAACGCTCGGTTGAGGTGGGTGATGGTTTCGCCTATAAATTGAGCTTTCTGATTTTATCCATGGTATCCAACTCAAGCTATACACTATCTAAACGAGTGAAGGAGTGTCCAGAAGCACGGAGCCGGTCCGAATCGAACGTCCGAAAACAGAGCACCAAATGGCCGGAGGTATATTAATCGATTCTAAATTCCGCTTTTGTGGTTGTTTTAACCACTTCAATGTCTAACACTTTCGTGTTGCATGGAATGTTATCACAACTATTGCTGAACCCTCTGGACGTGGTCGTAACTAACATTCAGGTTAACTTTTTCTGCCAATTTGAATTTTATCAATCGTTAGATGCTTTTAAATTCCGTAAATAAGAAGTCTGATTTTTCGTAGTTTGCGTAATACTTGTTGAAATTTTGACGACTATCTCGATAGATTGGAGATCAATTAGTCAAATAGATAATTTGCTTTTGATTTTTTAAGAATTAAGAGAGCATTGTCTCGTCGGTGATCATAATTTGTTTCTCCATTTATAATTGCTAATAAATGCCTCACATATTATTGCTTGCTGAAAGAATTATACTTCGGTTTGGTCAATTCAATTATACTTCGATTTCTTCACAAGAAAGGGTTAAGTCACTGAAGAGGATTTTTTGCCTCCCTGCCATAGCTTACACATGATAAGAAAACCAAATGCCTGTTGGGGTAAGGGAATGTCGGTCGATTATAGACCGAGTGGACAGAAATGATAAGCATACAGCGAAAAAGCCCGAACACCCCATTGGTCGTCTGCCACTAATTTAGTAGGTATAAAGAATAAAGAATGTACAACATTTTTAACATGGAAACTCTTCTCAACCAAGGAAAAAATTACGGAATAAATTTTAAATAAGTTTTCATTATGTAAAATCAGTTATAAGAACTCTCAAACTAGAATACTCGTAATACACTCGAGACAGAATAAAAAAATAATCTCGAGAGTAAGGAAACTATTATGTTCTCTTCTCTTTCTCTATTCTTTTTATCTCATTCCTCTCACTGGTAGTACACTCTACTCCTTGATTTACAAGTGTGGCGACAAATAATGAATGATGAGAGTTCCCTTTCACACTTTGCTCCGTTCTACTTTCCTTCTCCGTTCCACCGTTGCTATCCTGTTGTGCTCCTGTCTGAAGCGTCTGGTTTGCTCTTATAATGACACTAATTTCAAATCCTATCTACTCACCTGACCTGATCTTGTAGATGATTTGTTCTGTTATTTTTTGTGCCTTCACCAGTTCTCACACTTTCCACAAAAGGCACATACTCAGCCAGTTAACCTACTCTGTACAGACGGTGTATACTTTGTAAGTCAGTTACCTGCTTTGCATAGAAGGCGCATGCTCTATAAGGCAGCTACATGCTCTACCAGACAATTTATCTGGAAAGTCAACTACGCACCACTCCGGCAATTGAAACTTCGGCAATTGCCACTCCAACAAATTGGTCACTCCGACATTTGCTCACTCCGGCAATTACCACTCCAACATTTGCACATTCCGGCATTTGTCACTCCGGTATTTGCTCACTCCGGCAAATGCCACTTCGATAAATGCCACCCCTGGAAATCCACTATGAATTTTCACTCCGGGAATTTCACTTCGGAATTTTATTCCAGATTTCTACTCCGAGAAATCCACTCCAAATTTTCACTTCAGGAATTCCACTCCGGTCATTTGCTGCAGCCAATTTGTAGCATTTCAAATTTCGTACAAGTCTTGAGCGATCTTTCGATGATATGCCAATTTGTTGAGTCACCCACAAGGGAGTGAGCAAACCCAATAAATATTTTCTCATGAACTTGTGAGGGAATCTTCGTCTTTACTCGGCGACCGTTATCACCTGCCTTTCAGCAACTTTCCCTCAACTGGGATCCCAACGTTGGCCTCCACAAGCTTGAATGATACTTTCTTCTACTCCACTGAACCTGGAGTAATCCAACTCATTTTCAGCTTTTTTTTCGCGGTCGAATCATTTTCTTTATACTCCACCTTGGCCATCCCTTCTTGCCACTTTGACCAATACCCTCGTTGGTCATATTGACATTATCCTTGACAACCCAAGCCTTCATCAAGTACCGACTTGATCTCTTGTTTCTCCATGCCACAGACGAGGTGCCTTCGGTGAGTTTTCACTGACCGTTTTCAAACGCCGTCTGGAAGCCTTCATCATCGAGCTTTCCGATTGAAATCATATTCAACCTTAAATCCGGGGCATGTCACACGCCCTTCAACATGATTTTCTTCCCGTTGCTTGTCCGCAAGTAAACATCTCCGATGCCAACAACTCTCAATGAGCCATCATTTTCCATGTAATATCTCAATTTTTTATCCGATTTAATTTGAATTATTTATTATTTTGGATAATTTGGGTGTGATAAAAATTAATTAAATATCATAAAATTTTGAAGGATATTTGGATTAGCTGATCCGGCACCCTAGTGTATCCGTACTGTCGTCCGAGTATCCATTTAGGTTTTAAAATACAAGAATGGAATATATTATTATTATTATTATTATTATTGAAAAAGAAGAAGCGGAAAGAAGAACGGGGGAAGAAAAGAAACAGCATGGGTTTCGAGTAGAGAGAGAGGGAGGGAGAGGAGAAAACCGAGGTCCCCGGGTTCGATTTCGAGTTTGAGCTAGTTGAAGAAGTGGTAGATTTGGTCAAGGCAAGTACACTATACCATTCTCTTTCATTTACTTGCACATTTATTTCGTTTTCATCGAATATCTTCATTTCGATACCCGATTAAATTTATATTTCGTATTACTCATGATGTATGCTTGTATATATATTGATTTTATGTCCAATTTTTGACTTTTGCACATATTTAGTGCAATCCTGAAACCCTAACCATCGCCAGTACTGTTTATCTGGGCCCAGATCTTTTACCCATGGGTTTTTGGAGCTTTTGCCTAATTTGATACTAGAATATCAATACTCATGTTTTATATATGTTAATTACCGATTAGATAACTAATTTGATAATTTTATATAAAAATCCGTTCTCTGGAACCCTAAGATGCACCCAAACCACGTTTAACCTATTATTTCAGGTCTAATGTATGATTTAGCTTTAGTTATGATTTACCAATGCCTTAAATATGAATATTTATCGGTTCGGTGATCGATTTTTAAGTTTTGATCGTTTGGTGCGTCTGGGAGCCCTAACCAGTGCAGTGGGACTGTTCATCTGAAATTAATTAGGGTTTTGGTATAATCCCATCTTGTTTAATTGGTATTTTATCTTATGAAATTGTATATGCTTAATTACATATTCTGAAAATTACGTTATGTGTATTTGTGAAAGAATTATCATTCGAAAACTCTAAAGTTATGTTTGGCCCAATATGGTAAGGATTTTTTTAATTGTTTCAAAGTGTCATGTTAAATTGTGTATATATTTAAAGTAATGAGAAGATTTAAATCCGAAAGAAAGATAAAAAATTATGCAAATATTCAAAAAAAATTTCACAATTTGTTATATAATTGATTTGTTCTCCCGGATGGAGAAATTTACGAAAGAAATTTGGTGGACATTTCCTCAAAGAATAATATTTCATGAAACTAAGATCACGAATTTATGTTACGGAGGATAATATCCCTTGATATCCCATTAGTATTACAGCGGATATTCAATGGTTATTCTGGCCGCATATTGTAGCGGGTGATACTCTTGGCAAGCCTTAGGATATTATTGTGGAAGGACGAGGAACTGCTTTAGGCCCTAAGGACATAGGGGCATATTGTTATTGGTCCATTTACAGGTATGATATGCAGATGGCCCTCTCTCTGGGTCTCAAAATAAGAGCTCATGACCTTAGATCATGTGAGGTATCATGATCATTTCCTCATTCTCGCATACTTTTAGCTGGTAAGGCCTACTGACCCTAATCCACAAAGATAAGTAATTATTCATAACTTACATCCGAAAGAGAAGACGGATAAAATGTGAAAAGTTAATTGTGTTCTAAAAGTATACTCGATCATGTCTTATGTTTACGCATCTTCATTATACTCATATATATCTATTCTATTTTATTTCGCTTATGCTTTTACTTTATTTTGCTTATATTGTTTATTGTATTGATTATATTACACTTGTTGAGCTTCTGGCTCACCCTTATTTCTCTTTACCCTTAGTTGAGTATATGTTTATACCCGAAGCGGTTTGATAGAGACTAGAAGATGGTTTAGCTTGGCATTTAGAAGATCATATTGTGGATTGAAGTCTGTTGGGACTTATTCTCGTTTATGGAAGACTTTTATATATGTATTTAAAAATTTTATATCTGTTGTATTATGATGACGATGATGTATATGTAGTCTAATTTTTACAGTATTTGATGGATATAGCTGCTTCCACAAGTTTATATGGTTTAACTATGTATCTAGTGACATTTTGTCTGAACCGATATCATACCTGGAGTTACGACGTCGGTGCTACATGTTATTAATTGTGGTTTTGGATTTTGTGTGGTTTGTTGTAGTTTCTAGATGTGTCGGAATTGATTTTAGATGGATTTTTATTATTGCACAGGATATTCTTTAGGTTTTGTATTTATTTGGTAGTCGTTTTTCTGTTAAAATTTTATCGGATTTTCAGTAGAAAATTTGGTCTGTCACAATTGGTATCAGAGAGAAAAAGATATCTTAGATTTGATCTGAATCTTGTGTGAAAGTTTAGGTTAGAATAAGATAGATCAAATAAGTTGATGAAAATATAGGGTGATTAAGATAGGTCGGATAGCTCTAGTTGTCCTAATTTATATGACTTAGGATAAGATTAACTCAGGATCAGTTGCTAAATTCAATTATCTAGTTTTGGTATCCTAGTTAGTGCCTCAATCAAGATAAGTCGGTTAACCTAGGCTAGAACTAAATTAAAAATTAATAAGTTGGGTTATTTTGCTTACACTATCCTAGTTAGTGTTTAATTGGTGAACTGACCGATATTGTTCTTATTCCAGGAAGTATATCCATAGCCGATCGTGTCTCCTAGGCGAGGGTTGAGACGTGGAAGTGGTCAACCACGTAATAGAGAGGCCAAACATCTAAATCTGCTGAATGAACTAGCGAGACTTGAACGTCTTGTCCGGGCGAGGACCGGGGGATGGGATGTTGAAGAAGGATACGTTGAGGATTAACTTAGGTTAACGTTGATCCAAGGATTTAGAATTGGGGAAGCTTGCATAGCGTGACAAGTGAGACGGATAAGGTGAAATCATGGGCTCGAGACCTGGATGTTTTGGGTTCAATTCCTGGTAATTGTGAATCCGAGGATGACGAATTGTGATCGATATTACAATGATCAAGTGTATGAGTTTTGGGTGGCTCGAATTTTATAAAAGTTAAAATGTGAATCTTGTGAATTGAAATGGTGTTTGCAGTGACCCAATGTTCAGAAAGATAAGAGGTATTGTAGAATATATTCGTGGATGTTCTTTTATGGATAGGTATACTTTCCGACGAGTTTTGGGAGCATGTTTTTAATTGTAGTCAGTTCGATTGTAGGATAGAGGATCGTCCTTATCCATGGGTCGGACAGTAAAGAGATCCAGTATCTTGATTTGGGCTTCTGTGGTGATGAGACATGGTGTAGAGTGTCGTTTACCATGATAGTAGGTAAGATTCGTGAATTTGATATTGTAACCCATGTATCGTTTTGGGATTTCGAATCTATACATTCATTTATGATTCCTAAGCTTACTTGTTTATCTAATGATCTAGGCTTGGTACTAGCGGTATCGAGATTTATGACATTTTCTTGGGTCTGTATATATGATTGGTTGGCTTGAATTGACTTATTATGAAGTATCAAGCTTGATCCGACTTTTGGGTGATAGTTTGGTTAGCGAATCGCCATGTCAATGTGAATTGGATTGGTAAGGATATTACATTCTACAATTGGGTGGTGGGATTTTGAGCATGAGTTCGAATTGATCAAAGTATCCAGGAATTAGTATCATCTTGCCTACAAATCGTTTAATGAGGATTTGCAATGAAGATTTACACCAAGTTCATTTAGTACACGTGACCGCATCTAAAAGTCATCTCATGGTCACTAAAAAGCTTTAGCTGCATAAGTATTTGAGGATGCTTCTTAAAGGAAAAAGATTAGGTTGGTTGAACTTGAATCGGTAGATTAAAAATTGTACCTGTGCAGCAATCGAGATTAGATGTGGCCGTTGTAAGTTCAAATAATGCTGTTTGAGTTTGTTGATTCATTGGCCTATCTATGAATTTTATGGGTTGGATCTTTCGGCCATATTTTGGTGAGTATTGTGATGGTCTCATCAATGAACTCAAGGATTCATAGGGAGTGTGAGCCTTGTTTGAGGGTTGTGTCATGGATTAAGAAGGCTATTAGCTGTGTACTTGATTGATGTCAGAGTGTGAGTTTTGGTAACGAAAGGGGTCGTATTGGGCATGCGGATTCTTCAGTGGCACGAATGTGGACCTGTAGGGATTTGAGCAAATGGCTAACTTAGGGAAGACTGAGTGATGTCGCGTGGGTACACAGTTTTCCTTGGGTTTGGTTGAGTCTGATAAGATATCCGTTAGGTATCCCGCAAGGTTTTGCAATGTCCGTACGTAAAGCACGACTTTGAAGTGATCGATGTCCGTTAAAAATAAGGTATGTGGGAATAACCTTCTAGGTTTGAATGATAAATTGATGACCATGTCATTTGTGTTGATTCCTGATGGATCAAGTATATTGTAGTAGCATGTGATGCCTTGAGAAAAATTTAGAATTATGCTTTTCCTATATCAGTTGTAGATGGTTGCCCTTTTGATTAAGTTGGGGAGAAACCCATGATCGGAGTTACTCCAACCGTGGTTTGAAGATAGCAATTTAAGTCGTTACTTCGAGGATTCATGGGTTTTGCTTATAGAGATAATTATGGTCTAATGATCCTAAAGGACTGAAAAGTTGTCTCGCAGGGAGAGATGACCATACGTTAGTGCAGGTGGTGAAATCTGCTTAAGGACCATGATAGTGAATCTCGGTGTTCTTCAAGAAAGGTAAGTATTATTGCTGATGATTGGATGTCGAGAATTTTCAAATTGGGTATGTCTTGGTGCATCATAGGAGTTATTGTAGGGTGAATCTCGAGTAGCTTCTAATATCTAAACGAAGGGGATGCTCTGCCTTTGATTTTAGGAAGGAGAGTTATCTTCTAAGTAGTGAGGTCATGGAATTGTGAGATGAAAAGCCATAACTGTTTCAATTTCGAGGTTGTTAGGGTATCAAGAATTAGGGATACCATTTGTTCAATTGTGGAATTGGCAGACTAGGATAGCTCATTCATCATTATTTGGATGATACGTTTGGATTGAGTAAATTGGCTCGTTGGTATGCTAACGAGATAATGAGTTGTTAAATATTCAGGTTTTGAAGTCTTGGTGGTGACCTAAGGCTATACCGGAATTTTGGGGTGATTGCTATAATTGTTTTCCTATGTTAGTTGTAATATAAGGATTTTGGCCTTTGTTTTAATCGTATTGATATCCTTAAAATTTTCTTAGTTGTATAGTTATTAGGTGTCTGATTTAAATCAATGAATATGAGTTGCAAAAGGATTCTTATTACCCTGATGAATGGTTAATCAGAATAGTACAGCGGGGCCGTGTAGGCTCACGATTCATAGATTTTAGAATACGATTGAGGCTTCATGTGAGTAATTGTTCTTGAGGCTTAGGATAAAATGAAGTAAGAGTTCATTAGTCTGAGGAAGGTTTTGAATTAAGTCGGAGAGATAGTTAAGTCTTGCTTTCAAATTTAGTGGATTATCATGAAGTCTCACACGAACTGATGATTGAGGAAGTGGGTTTGCGATTAGGGTAAACCATTGTGGAGGAATTATGAATTTGCCTTATGGTAAGATTTCAATCTCAATTTTGGATAGGAAGTATTAGTGTGACGGAACGAATTTTTTTTATCCTCAGATAATTCCGTTATTACAAATATAGAAACTAAAGTCTAAATCTCAACTTAAGGTTACAGGGAAAAAAGGACAGAGTTTTTCCTAAAATTGGGCCAAACCGAATACAAACAATCTGTCTATAACCTGTAGGGCACAAATATAAATCTACACACATATTCATAATTCATACACAAGATCATCAGACGTAATGTCTTCTCCCATGGCTTTAATTAATCAATCCTATCCACTAATTATACCAAAACCAATTGTGCAACCTGTACACCCATGCAACCATTTAACTATCATAATTTATCCCACAACACACGTACACAGGACCACAAATGCTATTCATGGCTTATATCCACAATTATAATTACTATACCATAATCCATATGAAAGATACCGTTTAGGGCCTGTACAAAATCAGAAAACATATCGCGGAAGCATCTATATCCATAATATAAACCTGTGGAAGCATAATTATGGTTTCAACAGGATATAAAACGTGTCATAACCATCAATATATAATTTTATCCACAATTTAGACATTTACATATGAGACTATAAAATTTTTCAAAATCTTCAAGGTGACTTCGAGGTTCCAAAGTTTTCTTGTTAACTCTAGTTAGACCTGATCATCCGGTATCATCTCTATAACCTTATCTAGAGGTGGAAAAAATAAAATAAAGAGCTGAAACCCAACAAGATACCAAAACATACAGAATATAATACTTTCATACAAAACATAATACAGTAAAACGGGTATCATGGTATATAAAGTATAAATGTAATAAAGTAGTGATCATGAAAATATTTACAGAATATACGTATAGTTAGATAAATTCATGGGAATGTTCAAGAACAGAAATGTATAAGAAAACAGGAAAAGGCATAAATCAGGAAAACATGAAAATATAGAAACAAGAAAAATCCATTCTGTACATGCATTGAAAATCCTGAATCAGTATAATCATACTTCAAAAATTATAAGTCAGTAAAATATACTTCAAAAATCAGGAAACAGTATCAATTTTATAAATTTTAGAAATTCCTTTTTACTATTAGGAGGACTACACTAATAGACATTACTAGTAGAGGGGGCGAGTAATCGAGGATAGATTGTATTCACTGTGCACAATCTAATGCCAGTAACAGTTATCCCTTCTCGTGGGATATATCCCTTCTCGTGGAATTCAGGACAGTGATGCCGGTCAATAACAGTGGCTACCCTCTAGACTAACGCCCTGAGGAAAGGCAGACGACGTATAACTCCATAGATAGAATTATCATCAATTACCACCATAGCGTTTTAAGGCAAGTCGGAGAACCTTACCTGACTGTACATAGTTCTAGGTCCTAATTACCAATATCGGAAAGCTTATAATTTATCGTTCTTCAGAAAATCAGTTAGAATCCCATGGTTAACTCTTCAGTATTCTTAAAAAATTCTCAGTAATTTAGCAGTGCATTTCCGTATAAATTTTTTAGGTACAAATCACAACATGGGCATTATCTCTTTACAAATTAACTTTTATATATCAGAAATTATGGATTAAAACCATCAAATCCATTCATTTTCGTGCTTAAGGTTTTGCCAAACCTTTCGGACGAGAAACGAACACCAAACATATATTTATACATGAAATCGGAGGTAAATATTGTAGCATAGATCAGTAAATATGAAATCTGTCCGATTAATCAGGAAAAATATATTTTATTTACAGTAAACATGGATAAATATGGATTTAAAGTATAAACACAATATCTGAGATATTAAAACACTGTAAAAATGGTAAATAATGTCCGAAGTATACTTGTCTGAGTCTAATCTGCCGTTATTCTTACTCTGATCGGAGTGGATCGGATGATTTTCCTCCCCTTTTTCCCTTTCCTCTCCTCCTTCGGTTCTGTCGTCGAGCTGCTGAAAATTGAAAACGCCAAATCCATTTTCGCTTTTAAAAACATGTAGGGAATAAATCACATGCAGAACACATGATTAGCGTTCGAGCGTCGGTCGAGCGGTCTTCAGGGGCTACTTGTGCATTTTTACACCCGGGTTGGAGCTTAAGCGGCTCTCGAGCGCCACCCCTCACTCCCACTTCGCCTAGGGTGAGCCTTGAGCGCTGGTTTCGCACTTTTGCGCTCAAGGTGGGCGCTCGAGCGACCTTCAGGCGCCGAGCCCCATTTTCCCATTTTGTCTCATTTTGTTTCGGTATTAAATTTTTTCATATTATTAAGTATAAATATGATTTTTATCTACATAATTATTCCATTATTATCATGTTTCGGGATCGGGATCTTATATTTCTCCCACTTACAATAATTTCGTCCTCAAAATTTAACGATTGTTAAATTTTCAGAATCAAGGAATCTTATTAATATTTCCAATTTATTTCTAAATTCAGATGGCTATCCTAAAGAACCTTAAACATCCAAATTGTTTTGATCCTTGTCATTTGACATGTCTTATCAGGATCCAATTTTACTAAGTCCGAAGATAAATCTATTTCATTGGCTATTCTTCCGACTTGTTTCCAAACCTAAACGAGCCAAAATATCTTCCTTCATTTCATACTAAACCTCGAGATTGAGCTTCTCCTTTGAACATTAACTTAGGCCTTAATACATAGGTGGATTTATCACTCTTCCGCTGCGCGCTCTGATCAACTGATCTAACTCCAAATCGTCCAATTACAATTTACCATTACTATCACAACTTAGCATCCCAATTCTCTTACCAAGCTCAGCAAAAATCCCGACACAAATTTCAGATCACAATTTGACTTCAAAAGTAAGATACTTAACATCCTCATAATTTTGTTGGCATGTCCTCGAATCGACATTTTTATCAGACACATTCCATTTCGAACACCTAATTTACGTAGTAACCTTGATTAAAAGTGATTTTAAGGTAACCATAACATGAAAGTAATCCTCACAGATCCTCAATTCACAATAGAACAAAAGTCCTAACTATAACAGTCATCATAAATTCAATACAATTTTAGATCATTACCTTAAAATCTCGAGATTTTAACAATTAACAGCCTCAAAATTTCAAAACTCCTACACTGAGCAATTTTTGATCTTGTCGGCATATTGATAAGCCCATTGATTAAACCTAAACACGTCTTCCCTAGTCATGATTAGTGGGTTGTTCTAGTACGAAATCATAAGGGTTTTCTTATCTCGTAATTTCATAATCCCAACATTTCAGATACAACTGCACTTTCCAACTTAGGAATGTGGCATTTTATTTTTCAAGCGATTGAGTCTGCTCATAATTTTCCTTTCTCATGTCCTTTAATGCACCAAAGCATATTAAGTTTATGGACCCTTAGTATTCGCTGCCAGTACTGATACTCGTTTTTCTCAAGATACTGAAATTTATTTACAAAATCTTTAGACAAGCCTATCCACTTGTAAAATCCCAAGGTCAGCTTCCATAATAACATAGTTATTCTGACTTTTAATTCATTAGATAAAACTATCTCCTGAGACAAAATCCACAATTTCCTGAACAGAAACTTCCAATGGCTAAATTCGAACCATGGAAGGGTAACTCTAACCAGGGATTTCTTTTCCCACTTAACCCAAGGACATCGATCCACAAGCGATGCAAGAAAACATAATCCTAGAGGTTTCTTAACAATATCAAGGTCTATCTTTATAATCCTTAAACAGATTAATCCACTCGCGATCTCTTAATATTACCTCCCCGTCATAACATAACTATTTGTAATTCTTGAGATTATTAGATCAGAATTATTTCCAAAAATAATTCTACGATTTCTCAAATAGAATTCCAATGTCAATTGTTGATATTATCATTTACCTTCCTCGAAAAATATCAAGATGCACCCTTTACATATCTTAACTCTTGGATTTGCAAGACATTAATTTCTCCCATGGCACTAACCATAAGTCCTCAAGGTAAGACCTCATTACAAAATTTCAATTACAGGCGAAATAATTTCAAACAACAGGCTCCTCCTCCACTTTGCTTGTGGGTGATTACCTATTGATACAGAATAACAAAAATCCCAATCTTTCTCAAGGGTACTACTATTTGTGCTAACTTACTTGGCCAATTTGTTAATTTCACTTTTCGGAGACTTTACGGCTTCCTCAACAGTGTTTAGCCGATACTCTTTCAATTCTATACAAATCCTTAGATACCAAAGTTGAGTTCAATCCATTTCCGAATCGCCCATTAAAATGTATCGGCTTGGTCTTTTCCTCCAAATATATATTCTCAAAACTTCATAGCTAAATTCTCAAATGGCCATCTACTGACTTCAAAAAGGGTAGTTCATTTTCTAATTAGATTGAACGCCTATTTTTAATTCGATTAATCTTGCCTCTTACTCAGAATTCTTAGTTCGAATTAATTTGATGAATCTGAAGTATGCCTCTACAGGGTATCGTATTCTCTTGAGACAATTTATACAAGTATTCTCGAGCACCATCTCAATTCTGAGAAGATCGGCATAACCCAAAAATTGACTCCTAATCAGCGATCCCACTCATCTACCATGAGGACTAAAGAAATCAAACATTTCTTTTCCTAACCATACACAATCTACTACTTTTTTCAATTGGGCACTTAGTTAACAGCTATTCACTATCTACAAAATCCACAAAAGAACACAAATATAATCAAAAATTTTCAAGGTGACGGAGACATATTATGCAAATCATGGGGGATTTAAAAGAACACATAAATCCCAGTTACCATTGAAATCTTAACATTTAGTAACTTAATTTATCACTTTTCACCAAGACAAACATTACCTCGATACGTATACTAGCATTGTAAAACCTTAGTTTCAGGTACCGAACTTTCTTTCTGTCCGACCCGAGAGAACATAGGAAATCCTTAATCATGCCGTCAAATTATCCCAAGTAAAACACTTTCTTAAAAACTTCGTTTTAACAAAATTTTTGTCCATATAAACACCACAACATTCTCTACAATATTTTTTTATTCTTGAAATCCATACCCAAGGTTAACTTCACTTTTTATCTTATCTGAGGTTATATTAACTTATCTTCTTTCAAGCATCCGATTATTATCAATACCGCCAACACCTTTGGAATCCACAGGATTCACATCTTATCCTCAAGCCACCATCCTGTCCATCATATCTAATCATCAAACTTAAACATCCCCCTTAGTGACATACCAATCCTGAAAATCTCACCCTAAGACCAATTGAATTTATTTCAAACTAAACCGACTACTTAGACCTTATTTAGGTACTATCACATTTATCACTGGCTCGGTACTGATTAGATTCAAAATCTTGAGGTGCTCCTAATCAATTCCTTCTCATCCTTGTAGTCGATCAACATCCGAAGAAAGGCCATCGTCTAAAGGTCATACTATTTTATATAACTACAAGCATCACAAGATCCCTAATTTCAAGTAATCAGCTCAGAGTGAGAGTTAGAATCAACGCATTTCAAAATAAATCGTTAAGGCCAAAAGCTAGACATTTCATCTAATTCTAACTACTTTATTTTTATCTCAACATAGAACAATTCAACTTGAATCCTTAAACCTAAATCAATCGGACTAGGCCTAGCCTACATTCAATATTGGTTAACTTAATCACTAAATCCTGATTCAAGTCAAATTTTCAACATAGACAAACTAAAATACTTAAGACTTAATTCTTCCTATGCCTATACGTATTTATTCAGTCAGTCATATTTATTTTTCTAAACTTTCGCATACAATTCAGATCATTCCTAATGCATCTCGTTTTTCTCTAATATCATTTGTGACGGAACGGATTTTTTTTGTCACCAGATAATTTCATCATTACAGATACAGAAACTAAAGCATAAATCTCAACTTAAGGTTCTAGAAAAAAATGGACAGAATTTTTTCTAAAACTGGGCTAAATTGAATACAAACAGCCTATCCATATCCTGTAGGGACACAAATATAAATCTCCACACATATTCACAGTTCATACACAGGATCATCAGACACCATGTCTTCTCCCATGGCTTTAATTAATCAATTCTATCCACTAACTAGACCAAAACCAATTATGTAACCTGTACAAGTATGCAACTATTCAATTATCATAATTTTCCTTATAACACGCGTACACAGGATCATAAATGCCATCCATGGCTTATATCCACAATCCTAACTATTATACTAGACTCCATACGAGAGATGCCGTCTAGCGTCTGTACAAAATCAAAAAATATATAGTAGAAGCATTTGTATCTATAATATAAACCTGCGAAAGTATAATTACAGTTCCAATAGGATATAAGACGTGTCATAACCATTAATACATAATTTCATCCCCAATTTAGATATTTACATACAAGACTATAAAATTTTCCAAAATATTCAAGATGACTTCGAGACTCCAAAGTTTCCTTGCTAGCTCTGACTAGGCCTGATCATCTGGTATCATCTCTATAGCCTTATCTGAAGGAAAAAAATAAAATAGTATGTCAAAACCCAATAAGGTACTAAAACATTTAGAACATAATATTTTCATACAGAACATAATACAGTAAAATGGATATCATGGCATATAAAGTATAAATACAATAAAGTAGTGATCATGAAAATATTTGCAGAACATACATACAATTAGATAAATTCATGGGAATGTTCAAGAACAGAAACGTATAAGAAAAAGGAAAAAAGCATAAATCAGGAAAACATGAAAGCATGGAAATAAGAAAAATTTATTCTATACATGCATCGGGAATCATGAATCAGTATAATAATACTTCAAAAATCATAAGTCTGTAAAATATATTTCGGAAATCAAAAAATAGTATCAATTCTATAAATTCTAGAAATTCCTTTTTATTATCAAGAGGACCACACTAGTATACCCTATTAGCCGAGGGGACGAGTAATTGAGGATAGATTGTGTTCATTCTACACAATTCAAAGCCAATTACAGTTATCCCTTCTCGTGGAATATATTCCTTCTTGTGGGATTCAAGACAGTGATGTCGGCCAGTAACAGTAATTACCCTCTAGGCTAACGCCCTAAGGAAAGGCGGACCATGTATAACTCCATTGATAGAGTTATCATCGATTACCACCATAATGTTTTAAGGCATGTTAAAAAACCCTACCTGACTTTACATCTGTTCTAGGTTCTAATTAACAACATCAGAAAGCTTATAATTTACGTTCTTTAAAAAATCAGTTAGAATCTCACGGTTAACTCTTCAATATGCTTCGAAAATTCTTAGTAATTTAACAGTACAATTCCGTGTAAATTTTTCAGGTACAAATCACAACATGGGTATTATCTTGTTATAAATTAACTTTTATATATCAAAAATTATGGATTAAAACTGTCAAATCCCTTCATTTTTGTGAGGTGGTCGAGTGTAGGCCATGGTTTTGTATATTAAGAATTTGTGGGGTCGATTTCCTATGTGGATGAGTTGTTGTCTTTATTTGGTTATCCCTTTACGACTGTATGTAGAACAGGTCGCATTTATATTATCTGATAACGTCCTGTATAGATTATAAAATTTTATGAAGTTTCGGTATATTTTGTGGTCACACCCAGGTTTGAAAATTATATGAATAATAATTGAAGTATATTTAATTATTTAATTGACTTAGTCCGGGTTAGTGACATAGACGGCGCATACTTTGCCAGTCAACCTGCTCTATACAGATGGCGCATATTCTACAAGTCAGCTATCTGCTCTGCACAGAAGGCATATACTTTACAAGTCAGCTACTTGCTCTGCCAGATCATTTATCTGGAAGGTCAATTGCGTACTACTTTGGCAATTGTCACTCCAGTAAATTGGTCACTTTGACATTTGCTCACTCCGACAATTGCCACTCTAGCATTTGCCCACTCTGGTATTTGCCCACTTCGACATTTGCCCGCTCCGACAAATGCACTTCGGAAAAATCTATTCCGAAAATCCACTCCAAATTTTTACTCAGAGAATTTCACTCCGGAATTCCACTCTGGAAAAATTCGCTCCAAAAGCCCACTCCGAATTTTCACTTCGGGAATCTCACTCTAGCCATTTTCTACAGCCAATTTGTAGCACTTCAAATTTCGCATAAACTTTGTGTAATCTTTTGATGGTATGTCCGTTTGTTAAGCCACCCACAAGGAAGTGACCAAATACAACAATGCCAATCTCAAGATTCAATGCGCTAATGGTGCTCAGCTTCTGTTTCAGAACATAAATGTATGTAGACAATAAATAGCTTGGGCATGCATGATTTTTCTTTCCGGATACATCCCTATTAACTAAACTCTTCTATCGTATCTCAGAGAAAAATCTTCTCTAGTGTTTTAACCTGAACTATGACTTCTCTCAAAAATATAATTTGTTGAGGCTATGCGTTGAAGGATCATCAACATAGCTCAAGTCCTTGAATGCCTTCGTGCCTTTCAACACAAATTCTAGGAATTCTGTCTCCACGATGAGTGATGAACTTAAGCACAAATTTGCTACGACGGAAACTTCTCTCTGTAGGTTTGGGATGACCTTGGATTCTATCCGGGGGACATCATTCAAAAAGAAATATATCCTGAATGTAAGCTGTCTAAAATCTTTGAACATTTAAAATTTTAGATTTTAAAAACAATAATGTCTGATATTTTATTTAAAGCTGCTGTGATGGTTTTGCAACTTTTCTGAGTAGACAATGGAAGTTGGAAAGGCCTAGTCATTTCATTGATTCCAGTGAGGGGAGGAACTGACTTCGGGTGGCTGCACCTTGGCGATGAGGTGCAACCTCTAGTTCTGAAAGAGAATCGATATATCATGTCCGTATACATTAGCTCGTCTGGGTGTGACTTCTCTCCAAATCATCCTGTGAAGCGAAGCCAGAGAAATGCCATGGGGTTATTGTGCTGTTCCATAAAGCTGTTGGGAGCTTTGGATAATTCTTGGTGTCAGGAAACCAGCTCACATGCAATAAGATTATGTGGCAGTTACTCATAATTATGAGGTGATAAAAGCGAGACTGGATAAAGTATTAAACTCAATTAAACATGGTAATGGCTTATTTGGAAGTTTAAGATGCAATAAAAGATATGAGATGGGTAGGTGAATTTAGAGTTGAACTGATCACTTATTAATTCCTTGCAGGTGATGTTACATTAGGGAGATATTAATCTGGATTTTCAAGCAATAATCACAAGATATTGTTAAAGAGGACAAGCGACAATCGCAAGATATTGTTAATGAGGAATCTTTAATTTTTATCTTTTCAATTAAAACTGCAATTTGACTTCAAGAATCTTGTTTACAATTTAGGATTTTTTGTCCTTTTAGATGTATCTATGATTTGGTGAATACATTAATTATTTTTGCGGTTCAATACCATCAAAATGGTCATGGAATTATTCTGATTTAACTCCTTTTACAAGCTCTGTACTTGATATAACTAAATAGAAAAATTATATGATCTTGAGTTGAGCACATTTTTTGATATATTCAATTAAATAAATAATTTACACGAAACCAGATTCACTGATATGCTACCACACAAATTGATGTGGGCCATTCTCTTGTTGCACCCAGCCCCAGTCTCCTAGCCCTCTGCTTTGAACCAGAGAAGTTGTTTCTGGATGGTTTAGCTTTCCATTGTTGCTATGTTATTGCCTTCTATTTCAATTTTCTAGTTCAATATCTTCTAAGCATTCTGCAATCCCTTTGGATTAATGTAGACAAGGTTTTTATGGTGTTTCCTTTGTTGTATGATTATGTCATCATGTTAATGTTCATCTGTGATCCCTTTTCGTAGGTTTGAAAGGAGTTGTTGGAAGAATTTTAAGGTCCCATAAACTTTTCCAGCAGCAATTAAAGCTTAAATGCCACCAAATAAGCTCACTATATCAGTTTGCTTCTGTAACACCATTCCATTTAAAGCTACGTCATTTGGGTCTAGGATTAATTTCAAATTACTTTTTATCACATCATTTTATGTTTTCATAAGCCTAGTTCTGCTTTTGTTGCCTACAACCTCCACCAGCTCTCCCATTCTCTCCAGCGTTCTAATTGTTTTATGTTCTTTGTCATCGAAGTCAACAATAATGATCCATCGAGCAAGTAATTAGCTAACTGTACATGTTCTTTACCTTGTATAAAATCCCTAAGGAAGTAATTAGAGGTGCACATATTAGGGTACCAATTTTCAACTAATTTCCTGTAATTATCCTTCTAGTTTTCCTGAAATTTCGCTGTCCCTCTGTAATTTACTGGGTTTAGTTTTTCTGTGAGAGGAGTCACACAGGGCAAATAAGTTTTCCAATTCATCTTGCATAATCCGTCAACTGAGCCACCATAGTGGTTATTCTCTCATCTCATTTTCTGCAGGTCTAACTCCTGCAAATCTTGCATAATCTCATTTTCTGTGTTTGGGATAGAACAAAGGTAATAAAACCAAATGCAAATCCCAGGTTGATGCTTTCCAGTCTGTTAATCCTGCAGTTGCCTCTAAACCATTTATATCCTTGAGGCTTGACCTTAGTACATTTATTGATGTTTGAGTAAGTTTTGGCTAATTTGTGGATTTTGAGGGTGTCCTCTGTTTATTTTTCATGTATTTTCTACGTAACAAATTTGTGCAAGCTCTCATCTTGGCTTGAATTGCTTTACAGCAATTCTTTGACTCTTGGCATGTGAATTTGTAGTTTGAATTGCTTTACATTTACACTGTGTGGGTCTTGTTATCAGTTCGCATCTGTGATGCATTATTACTGCATTCTGGTATTCCATGCTCTTTGTCCCTTCACATTTTGTAGTTCTGTATGTATTTGGATTATGAAGTTCATTCCGAGGGCTACAATCAGCTTTCTCTTGCAAGATAAAGGTCGGCAATAGTTATCAGATTGATTTTCATTAAGGTAGTAATTGGGAATTGCAAAATTGCATACGATAGGCAATAAACGGAAAGTAAGGGGAGCTGTTAAGTTCCTCTTAAATTTTTATGCTCTTTGTAAAGCCAGCTACTACAATTAAATATTAGATAAATGAATGATAAAAATTAAATATTTATTTAAATTACTAGATATAATCTCTACCATTTATTTATCTAATTTTTAATCTTGATCGTTGTACTCAGTGTATCACATGGAGGTGGACAAATACCGTAGGTTTAAACACTGCTAGTGTTTGGACACCAGGAAAGTTGATGGGGGACAACTAACTGTGCAAAAATTTCAAGAAAACTAACAAAATTGTACGGAGCCTTGTGGAATTTCCTGCACCATAAATCCAATTATGTCCTCTGAATCACTGTTCATGTGTTTAACATGCATAATGCCTTGAGTACATGAAACTTATATCTGATTTCTTGGTTCACTGATATGAAGCTCCTGTTGCAGGGATTATACGGACCTTCAATAATGCTTGAAACTCTTTTTCTCTTCCTTCTATTCTTTATTCTTCATTAACTTATCGGCAGCAAGTACATCTTCAATCCAAGCCACAACATTGAATGCGAGGCCTTCCAGCACTCTAGAGTAGCTTTCTAGTATTGCTTGCCCCACGTCCTGAAAGAACAAACTTCCATTAATCCTCTCGATATCTACTTGTATCATAATTTTCTGTATTTCTTTTAAAAAAATGTCGTCATAGATTAATCAAACTTGTTCCATTATTGAGATTCTGGCTGGTCAGCGTAATATGCTTAATGATAATTTCTATGCCACGGGAAATAGTTGAACTTACCCTATTGTATTGGATGATTTAAAGTGAGATCACTTCTTCAATGAATGATTTCCTAGGTTAAAGATGAAAATTCCTCACCTGAATAGCAAATCATGGTCTACAGATGAAGCATAAGCACCATGCCTTCGGCCCATTCTTGTTGGGGCTTTAGGGCTCGAGCTAGTATAATCTGTATACCCTTTACCTTACTAAAAATAGACTGTTCCTTCCTTTGGGTCCCCCTTCTTTGCTTTGGTACCAGTAGTTTCAGAAGAAGCCACTTCTTAACGCCCTGGAGTCAAAGAACATATATTTTTAGAAAACGACGCAACACATCATTAATGAAGGCAAAATTAACCATTTTATTAAAAACTTTTCAGAGATTTCAAGCGAACTTGAACTAAAAACACCACCAACCAACCACCAAACATCAATCTCCAGCATTCACCAACGCATCAAACAACAGATCAAACAAATCAAGTTTCGCAAGTTCATCAAAATGGGACAGAAAGCTGGAAGTGAAAGAGGAGTACGAAGAGAAGAATTACAAACGGAGATGGTTTGTGCCGGCTGATGAACGTGGATAATGCAGATTTGGTTGCATTGTGAGTTCTGCAAAGCCCATAGCACAGTCGACTTGCTTTCCCTTACTTTGCTAGCCACCGCCAGGAATAGCTTGTCTTCGACAACCCTTTCTGTCATTTCTGGTTCCTCCATAACTTCTCCTTCGCGAATTGAATTCAATTCGGCTGACGAATCAATATCGTAATACTTAATTCTCTCCATTTAGCGCGGAACTTCGGTCACGGAATTCGATCTATCCAAAGCATAATCACTCTGAGAAAATCCTCGGGTTCATCTGTACGAGTGATGAAATTGCCACGATTTAAGAATGACCTTCGGTGAAAGAGATTTCTTGTTTGTGCATGTTACATGGCAACCGCCGTTATAGGGCAACAACTCTCCGTAATGTCTTTGCTTGTTTCTGGTCGCTGGATACGAATTACCGGGGAAGCTTCTCCGATGGTGATGGTGCAACCCAAGTCCGGGCCCACTGGAGCTAATTTTATTTTATTTTTTATTCATTTATTTTATTTATTTTTGGTAGTAGTCAAGGCTCGCATCTTTTGTTTGAATTCAAATTGGATATTCTCTGTTCGCAATAAAATTATACGAAGAAATATAAATTATTTGGGTACTTAAAATTTAAAAGTACCCTAAAATGATGTCAGCAAACTCTAACCATGTCCCGTGAAATAACGTCAAATTTTGATTTTATTAACTACGTTATTAATTAACTACGTACAT